>CAUYTI010106334.1:0-124875 GCA_963575145.1 Galago senegalensis | reverse complement strand
TTCAGATTTTTGTATTTCTGAGAATAGAGTTTTTTGAAGTATTCATTAAGAATTTTTTGAATTTCTGAGCTGTCTATTGGATCTAATCTATGAAGGAGGTTGCTTGCTTATTCTGCCCAGCCTAGACACCATAATCTTGGTAGTAACTTCTAGTTTGGGCCATCTGCTTGATTACATCTTGGGCAGAGCAGATCTCATTCTCTGGAACCTCATAGAATGTTTTGAATTATTTACTATGCAAACCCCACAACCTATCATACACAGGATAGATACAGAGTGGTTCTGGGGCTTTCCGTCATTTCTTCACCATTGAAAAGCTTGGCTGGGTGTGGCCAAGAGAAACACTATCCTCCTTTGTCTTCTCTCTGTCCGTCCCTACATTGCCTTCAATCTTTCATCTTCCACTCTGGCCCATATGTCCATATCCTGGCTAGTCAGTTCAGAAGAAACTGTTCTCTTGGTGTTTTGAAGTATTTGTAAGAATGTTCTGTCTCTGTCTTTCTCCCTCAAAATTACACTTTAAGAAAATGAAAGATTTTACTAATTGGGTGTTATCGCATAAATTCATGCCAATGCTTGAGTTGCAACCTTCAATTCTGTAAAATGTTTTAGTGATTGCCAATTACAAAATATTTCCTCTCTGCTGTGGCGAGGGAATACTGGCCTTTGCTAGGAAGGGTAGAACTTCAATGGAGGCTCTGTCTTTAAGCATCACCCTCCATTACATAGAAAAATCTCTTCCAGAACACTTTCTGCTGGATATCCACTGGATAAGTTCTCTGACCTGCCTCAAGTCTTTATTGAAATCTTTTCATTGTGCTTATTCTGAAGCTCCTCTTCCATCCCTGAAAAGAATAAGCTCTGTGAGGGTGGGAATCTTTGTCTGTGCTATTCACAAACATATTCCAAGTGCCCAGGACAGTGCCTGGCACTTAGTAGGTACTCATTAAATATTTTGTTGAATAAATTGAATATATGAAATGTAATGAGTCATAATTGCTATTATTTATCATATATTTTCTATACTTCAGGTGCTGTACTAAGTATTTTTTTAATACATTGTCATGTTAGATTCTTCCAACAGCCCTATGATGTTGGTATAATTATCATCACTACTTTGGTTGCAGTAAAACTATAGTTTAAGACCGGTAAAATCGTTTGTGAAAATTATCCAAGCTGAATAGCAGTAGACCAGGGATTTGGGTCAGACATACCTACTTCTTGTCTGGGTTCTTAATTATTTCTTCTGTAACAGCCTATAACAGTAGCAATGTAATTCATGGGTCCAGTGCCAAAGGAAAATGTGGGCTTCCCTGTGCAAAAATCCTTAGAATTTCAGGCTGAGTGTGGTGGCTTACACCTGTAATCCTAGCACTCTGGGAAGCTGAGGCGGGTGGATTGCTTGAACTCAGAAGTTTGAGACCAGCCTGAGCAAGAGTGAGATCCCATCCCTAAAAAAATTGGGTGCTGTAGCAGGTGCCTATAGTCCAAGCTACTATGGAGGCTGAGGCAAGAAGATTGCTCGAGCCCAAGAGTTTGAGGTTGCTATGAGATGTCAGGATGCTCTACTGAGGGTGACAAAGTGAGGCTCTGTCTCAAAAAAAAAAAAAATTCTTGGGTGGTACCTGTGGCTCAAGGAGTAGGGCGCCCATCCCATATACCAGAGGTGGCTGGTTCAAACTCAGCCCCAGCCAAACACTGCAAAAAAAGAAAAAAAATCCTTAAAATTTCAGGATGGTGTCTGTGAATCCCACATAGCCTCTGTGTTCATGAAGCCAGCCCTGGCTAGTAAGTGTACATGCCCAGTTATGGCAATTGAAGGGCAGATGCTGCAATTTAGCCCTTTAATCTCCATTTCAGGGTGATTTGGTTAAACCTCTGCAGTCTGCTTTTTTTACATGTGGCCCCAAATGATCCTAACTGACAAATTGTGAGAGTACCATAAAAAGCTCTGACAGTGGGAATTTAGAGCCAACTGCATCTAAGGAGAGAAAAGGAAGCAGAGAAAAGGAGAAATGGGCGGTGCTGCTTAGCTAACTGCACAGCGAAACACCTCTGCATGTGAAATGCAGGCAGGGCCCCTCTCCTGTCCATTCTCATTTACTGCTCGCTTCTGGATAGGGGGCTGAGCAGTCTGAACCTCCCGCGCACCAACAGGTACATCCACGTCTCAAGACAGTCAAGCTTCCTCGGAGAATGATTTGAATTTAAAACATGAATTTGAAGTTGGTTGACAAAGAAATGAAATCCCTGAACCATTAGCCTGAGTGTCCCACCATGCAGAGTGGAACCATCCTGGCGGTGAGAAATGACCTTGACTGTCCTTGAACGGTAAGGACAGATAATTGAGAATAAAAAACCCTTCTGATTTAGTTTTAAATAATAAAGCTGTCAAAATATCCAGCTCCTTTAAGTCTCTTGACTCATCGAACGATAAAATAAATAAAATACTAGGATTTGACTTTCATGAAAATCTATTCTTCTGAATACATAGACCCATATAGCGAAATTGAGCTTGCTTTCCTCATTAATTCTATGGTGTGTATGAGAGTTCCCATGTATTTGCTTTCTTTTCAGGTCATTTAAGATTATTGATTCCTCGTTCTCTAGTGTAGAGCTCAATCCTCCAAGGACTGGTTAGCAAAACATTTTCCAGCTCACACAGTGCCATTTAAAAATGATTATGCTGAGTGTCTTCAGCTTAAAGTTTCCTTTCTTGGCTCCCATATGCTAGCAGTTTGTATACTTCTCTTTTTTGCTTTGTTTCTTAGGACTGCTTCCAGAATCTTTGGCCCTTTCAGTAACATGCCCTCCGACTGGGTTTTCTTGGTGGCTAAAACAGCAACAGAGACAATGGTTAAACCAGACAGACTGCAGAGATTTCTTTTTCCCCCATAACCAAAAGTTTCTGGGGGAAATAAAAGCATTGTGAGTAGTCATGTGTAGTCTTTTGGCTCAAAAGTAAAATGCTAAATTACGCATTAGTTGTTGCATAAATTTGCATATTGATATATACAATCCCAGCGACTTTAACAGCATCGCAGATTAGCAGGGACAGATGCACACAGACACACACAGGCTGACATTCAGAGACTCCCACCAGAGACAAACTGAGCTCTAGGAAAGGGTAGGGATGGTTCTCTGAGTGCAAGGAGGATTGGGAGGAACACAGACTTTCCTAAGGGAATGATAGAAGACCTGGGGTGGGAGGAGGCAGGGGTCCTCAGTAGCTCTCGCTTCGTGTGACTTCCTGGCCCACCCTCACGCCTTATCTTTGGAACCTGTGACCTGGCTTGAGCAGAGTGCAGAGGGGCAGAAGAGATGACTTATGAAGGCTAGCAGTAAATCAAAAGATCCAGAAATACTTTGAATCCCTAAAAAACATTTAGGCTTGTTTTAAGAAAGGGAGAGGTGGAATTTTGAAGGTGGTTTTTCCATTTTTCTCTGCTTTGGTCTTGTCCACTTTCTTGTATAGGCTTTGAACCGGGAATCCAAGTCCAGAACTGAGTCTTAGCTGTCTGCACGTCTGAAAGCCATTGGCCCTCCGCCAGCCAGCGGGGATTAGATCCTGAAAGAAGATTCCACACTGAACCAACTTGCAAACTAAAGTGCTAATTTGTTGACTCACTGGGGAGACCAGGGTGCTTGCTGAAGAGTCTCCCTTCTAGGACCCAAGGTGCTTAGAGAAAGTCATTAATAATGAGGATGAAGGGCAAATAATTCCTTCAGGAATATCTTCCGTATGTTTTGAGAGGTTACATGACACTTACCCCCACAATAATTATATGCACGCCAGCTGGCCATAGCTCAGTGTTGATGATATGGTCTTCAGTTCTTAAGTTCTTAGTCTTGACCTTGCAAGTCTTAAGACTTCCAACCTTTTTTTTTTTTTTTTTTGGCTGGGGCTGCGTTTGAACCTGCCACCTCTGGCATATGGGGCCAGTGCCCTACCCTTTTGAGCCACAGGCACTGCCCTATTTTGTTTTTTGTACGTTTTCATTGGCTATTGCAAAATCAGTATTTTAATTTCAATGACTACCTTTCATTCAATAAAAGCATATTGAGTTCTCATTGTAGCTAGACGCTACAGTGGCACTTAGGTACTGCAGTGGAGACAGAGATGACTAAGACACAGGGCCAAGCCCGGGAAAACTCACAGAAGCAAAGGGAGAATTATATAAGCACCCATGGCTGTGCCACAGAGGGATAGAACTATCCAGAAAGTGCTGTGAGAATTCATTCAAAGGATGAGATGTTGAATCTGTTTGATGAAATGAAGGGAGGCTGATAAAGGAGATGGAGTTTAGGCTTAAACATAAAGAACTATGATTTTAGCAAGCAGAAATGTGCAGATAAGGTGGCAGGGAGGGAGTGGCAGCTGGGAGGAGGGACGGCTGGGAGGAGAGACGGCTGGGAAGTAGCCCATGTAGAAGGTAGGAGATGGAGGCACACCCAACATTCTGTTCAAATACATGCCTTATGCACAGGCTGGAGTCCAGAGGATGTATGATAGTCATGGGAGTCAGAACCTGTTGGACCCAAGGGTGGATGGTTTTCATGCTAAGAGCTTCATTCTGTGGCACTCACAGGTTTTCAGCCAAGGAAAGGCTGTGATCTGAACTGTGGTTTCAGAAGATTAATTGGTCTCAGTATTCAGGATGGACTGGAGAGAAAGAAAATAGAGGGTGAGGAGGCCAGTGTGGAGCTTGCTTCAGGAGGGCAGATCAGAAATAACGAGCACCTGCCTGAACCAGGACAGCACAGTGAGAATCAAAGAGGCAGAGGCAAAGTAGCAGATACTGTGGAGATAGAATCAGTAAGTCTTGGCAAGGAGCTGGATGCAGCAGTTAGAAGAAGAGTGAGTCAAAGATGACTAACAACAGCTAACATGTACCAAGGGCTGTGCTGAGCACTTCTCATATATTATCATCATTTTGCAGATGAGCAAACTGAGGCATTGAGATTATATAACTTCTCCAGGGTAGTGTAGCTGATAGAAGGAGTCTGGATTTCAGTTTATGTCTCTCTGGAGGCCTCTGTCATACTGCTTTCCATGTGCCTCTGCCCTTTCCCTAGCTCCAGAAGTTCCCTGTGAAGTTCCCAGGTGGCAACACCTCTTCTCTGCTCATTCAATAAACACTAAACTAATTTAAGCTCCTCTTGTCCTGCCTCTCAGAAGCAAAGGGAAAGTAACCACAGTCCTAAAAACAAATCCATTCTAACCATCACATTGTGTGGCTAGCACTTTGAAGTAGCATAAAACTCTACCATACTCAATCAGAAAATTCTATAACAGCAGTTGGTATCATGATTAAGGTTTTGATTTTATTTATTGCTTTGTTATGGTAAAACAAAACAAAACAAATCCTGCCTGAATTAGTTTCCATGTGTTAGTCAAGAGACATTTTTCATATCAGTACATTTTCTGCTATGTGGGTATTTTGATAGTCAAACCTTATCTTAACTCAATGGGTTCTTTCCTTGGGGCTTTGGGCTAAGTCCAAGCTGATCTAAAATGATTAGCGACCATCTTCCTTTCTCCAGGACTGGCCCACGAACTCTCACCAGCTTTATCAAGATCTCAGACTTTAGACTCTTGACTAGTCTTCTTTCTTTCTGTTTTCTCTCTTATACTGAAACTGCCACAGTGAAAATTCTTGATGAGAATTCAGGTACTATGAGGATAATCATAGTGTTGTTGCCTTAAACACATGGTATGCCAGCCGCTTTCAGGGTGACAAAATGCAGGCTTATTGAGTAATTGCAGTTATCCTCTGCAAGTAGGGGACTAATTTCACAAAACAACAACAACAACAAAAAAAACCCCAAATGCTGACACTTTTTACAACTAATGACTCTTTTCTGGTTTGCCAGCAATAGTTACAGTCAACTGCTCCTATGTTTAGGAACAACAGCAGAGCTGCAGGATCAGCTGAAGGAGATCATACAAGTGTATGTGCACATGCATGTGTGCATGCTTGTATTTCCAAGAAATTGTGTGTGTGCATATGTGCCTGAATGCACGTGCGTGTGTAAATTTAAGTCCCAAACTCCTCAGTAGTGAAAGTCCCCCATGCTACAGCGTAGTAAGTTATGAGACCTCCTTCTTGCTCTGGAATGATAGGCAACATGAATTAACACCAGACTAACTTTTTTTAATTGCAAGAGGAAGCAGCCTTTGTAATATATAGCCAAGTGTGTGGGTGCTGCCATCTATAACACATCCTAAAAGCACAGAACATTCTAGAAACAGGAAAGGGTGGGGAATATCCTGAGTACCCACTACCTTCAGCAGGACACTGCTGTTCCAGTCCACCTGGCCCTTTTTGTCCCTGCTGGTTACTGAAATGGCCTCATCCGAGTGAGACTGAGGAGACATGGTGGGAGGAGGTAACAATGAGGACCCCAGGATGGAGGGGTCAGGATGAAAAATAAATAAGTCACATGGAATGTCCCATGGAAATGGTGGGGGTTTGCGTATCTTTCTTTCTCTTCAAAACGGAATTACACCAGACCAATACCAAAAGGAGCTCAGCTCTTCTAAGATGGCAATCTTCTTTTCTTTTTTACCTCCTATGAAAACCAGAGTTTCTGTCATTCACCACTGCCAATTACCTTTAATAAGAAACCCAACTTAAACCACAGATTCTTTAAGCAAAACAAGGGTTGCCTTGGATGTTTTCTTTCACCCAAACATTGTGTTCCTTTTAGGTCAACCTTGAGTAGGCTCTCATTATCTTTTTCATATACTTAGCATGCTTAGAAATAGAATGCTGATAAATATTTTTCGAGAGCGAGACATCTCAGGGCGTTAGTTACTTAGTGTCATTAAGAAGCAGTCTTTTCATCCTGTCTTTTAGGGCCTGGTATAATTCTCTTCTAGAATCAGCCATTTTCAAACTTCATTTTATGTTAGAATCACCTGGAAACTTTAAGAAAAATTTCTGGTGTTCAGAGATTCTGATTAAATTGATGTGAAGGGGGGCCTAGTGCTCCCAAGATGATTCGGATGAATCAGAGGAGGATTGAAGATCACTATTTCAGACCATTGGTTTTAAAATCATGTTAGATCCTCTGCAGAGGTTTTTGAAAGAACTGATGCTGAGGTCTCACTTAAGACCACATGTATTAGACTACCTGGGATCATGGCTAACCCAACGAGTACTTATTGGAAGTTTTGGAAGTGATTGCAACATATAGCCCATGTTGAAAATCATTGGTCTGTGAAGACTGACGATTAAGTTCATGAACTCATCCTAGAAAAAGAGCTATGTAACTCATTGCTGAATATCACTATGGTTACCTTTGAAGTACATCCCTTGGGAAGTTATGTTTTGATGCCAGTGCCTAGTCCATCCTTCAAAGCAATTTTGGAATTCTTTTTCTGGACTGTCAGAACTCTCATCATTTGGCACACAAAAACATGCAACAACAATAACCACTCAGCAAGCCACTGCCACATGTGGACACAAACACAATTGTGAGGCAAGGTTATATACCGAGGTTATAAAATCTTACTGAGTTGTTTGTACGGTGCTATGGAACATAAGTGGCAAGTTTGTAAACTTAATTGTTAGACCTCATTATGAGCCTTTGACAATCTGTACCACATGGATTTTACTAAAAGATCAATACAAAGTGGTATTAAGCATTCTGTGGAATATCACACAGCAAAGCTTTTTAAGTATTTCTTTTTTTGTTTTATTTGGCCAGGCCTGGGTTTGAACCCACCACCTCCAGTATATGGGGACGGTGCCCTACTCATTGAGCCACAGGCACTGCCCTTAAGTATTTCTTTTTTACCATCTCTTTTTTTTTTCCAAAGTTACTTTCAGTAAAGAGTCAGCTCTATGCTCTGTCCCCCCACAACTCCTTTTTACTCCAGTAGCTCCTCTAGCCACTTTTTCCCATAGTTAGGTTCTTTCCCCCCACACTGCTTCTCAAGACAACCTCACCAAAACTTTGTTTATTCCTCACTCATATATCAAGAGCCTCAAGGTATCCTTCCAAAATTAGGAATAAATTATTTATGCAGAAAGTCATAAGGCCAGAAGGAAGATGGAATTCTTAGACCTAAACAGAGATAACTATAACCTGCAGATGAGCTAAGAATATGAAGTGATGAAAGAAAATTTCTTACATGTGAAAATCAACAAAACGCAGGAAGTAGGTTGTCTATCTAAAATGCAAGTGCCTCTTGCATTGACTTTTTCCTCTCTATATTCCCGCATCAGGCCCTCTTAATGCTTCCCTGGACAACTCTTAACTGCTTTCTAGAGATTTTCCCATTTGAATATATTTTGGGCCATATTCCTATCATCGTGTTAGGCTAGTACAATTCCAGCAGTTTTCCCAAGTTTCAGTAAACTTTAATAGAAGTTCCAAAACATTTTGTAGTCCTGGATCCCTTGGAGGGTTTGAAGAAAACTACAGATGCTTTACTTGAACGCAGATTTGTATAATTTTGCATAGCATGCCAGAGGCTTCTTGGAATCTTTTAGAGCACACTGACAATCCAGTGGTCTGTGGGCTCCACATGAAAGACCTCTGCAGTAACTCCTGTTTAGATCAACTGATGTGTAATGAACTTCACTGAGTTTAAAAAGAATTCGTAGAAAGGGAAAATTGAATGATAGCACGTTTTGGAAACACTAACTAATGATACTTTTGACTTTCATTTGTAAACGTCTACAAAACTTGAAAAAAATCAAGGCAGTTGAAACTGTTGAGTTACTTGGGTTGCTTACTTTCGGATGAACTGACTCTTGCATTTCTTTCCTATAAACATGTACATATTTTATTTAATTTATGCAAGAAAAGTGAGCATTAAAGAAATTAAATGACTTACTCAAGGTGGTAGAACACGGGTTAGAGACCTGGGATCCCAGCTCCTTGGCCAAGGATATTCCTGGCCAGTTGTTTATTCTGTTCTCACTTCACAGTGTCTTAAAATTAAAACTTCTGCTCCAGTCAGGTTTTTACCATTATAATTCAGTTATTCATTAATTCACTCATTCACTAACCATTCTTTCATTTGGTATTCAGTTCATTCATTCAATAACCATTATCATTTATTCATTCATTCAATCACTTGCAATGAGTTGATACCTGGGCAGGCAGTGTGCAGCAACATAGGTACTAGTTTAATAAACTAGATAATATGTGGTAATGAAGTGCCACTGGGCTTTAAGGCAGGCTGGTTACAACCAGCCACAAGGCTCAGGGAAAGCTTTACAAAGGAGGTGATATTTGATTTTAGATGCAAATAATGGAAAGATGTTAACAAATGAAACTAGGGGAGAAGGCACCAATCTGGGCAATGGGAAAACGGGAGAAAGGCACAGAGGGACTCACAGGGGAATAGGCCATGTCCATTTGACAGACATGGCTCTTAGGAAACTCTAGGCAGAAGGCTGGTGAGTGGGTGAGTCCCACAGACCGTATGCTCTCACTTGAAGGGGTAAAGAGACCACAGAAGGCTGCAAGCAGGAAGAAATGCCCCTTTGCTATACTTTAGGACTTTTTGATGATAGTGTAAAATAAGGGTTTGGGGGGCAGATTCTTTTTCATAGTCTTACCTTGTTTTATATTCATTCAATATCTTGCTTGAGTTTAGTTCTTTTTTTTTGCAGTCTTTGGCCGGGTTTGAACCCAACACCTGTGGTATATGGGGCCAGCGCCCTACTCCTTTGAGCCACAGGCGCCACCCTTGAGTTTAGTTCTTAAGGCTAGAACTTAAAAGCTAATATATATCCAGTATTTAAAACCTGGGGATCTACAATTCTTTACAAAGTCCATTTACAAGGTTCAGGAGGTCAATGGATGTCCTAAAATTATATGCACTGTGTTGTGTATTGATTCTTCTTCCTGCAACCCCCTCCCCCCCGCAATAAGAAAAAGGGTTATAGCTTCCACCAGCTTCTCGAAAGGATTTAGGACCCATAAAAGGAGCATTGCTTAAGTAGGATAACAGTTTTGATTTTGTCCCATGTGAATATGGCCCCAAAGCCTAAAAATGTGTGTAATATTCATTGGAATAGGCTCTGTTTTTTTTTAAATCACAAGGGTTATAGAATATTAGGGATGGATGGATCTAGAAAAGTTACTTCTCTTACTTAAGAGAAGTTGAAATCAGGGACCCTATTATGTGATATTCTGGCTCAAGACCACCCAGAAGATTCTAGAGCTAAGGAAAATCCTCACAGAAATATACAGATCATAACTTCTCTTGTATTGCCCTCATCAAAAAACTAAATTTAAATATTACTGTTAGAAAAATAGCAATAGCTCTTTCCCCTCTCTCCTCCCTCTCCCCTCTGTCTCCTCCCTCTCCCCTCTCTGTCCCCTCCCTCTCTCCCCTCCCTCTCTCCCCTCCCTCTCCTCTCTCTTTTCTTTTCTCTCCTCCTTAGTTCTGCTCTTCACCATCCCTCCCCTGCCAATAAAGACCTTTCATACAAGCAAAAAAAAAAGAAAAAGAAAATAGCGATAGTAAGTAGTATTATCAAATTACTATTTGATGTAAGATAGTTTTAAAAGCATCAAGTTGCTAGTTTCTGTATCTGATTATAAAAACATAAGTTTCTAAAGTTATAAGTCTCTTCAAAATGATTTCTATAAATCACAGCAATTTCTGTAATTAGCTTCCTGTCAAAACACCTTTTTCTTTGAAAATGAACCTGCCCATTTAATCTCTTTCCAGCTGAAACAAAGGCTCAGTTCTGTCACTAACCTGTTCGTTTAGGACACACGTCAGGGTTCAGATTCTGAATTTAAAAACTGCAAAATAATTACTTCAAAACTGTCCTTAATAGAAATTGGAAGAAGTGGAAGGTGCTAGCTATTGCCAAGGACAAGCAGACCTGCTGTCTTGCTTGAGAAGAAAAACCAACCTAATCTTAGTAAGGAGCCCCTGGAGCACCAGGGCCACTGAATGTTATCACATAATCCACCAACGAGCACTCTCAGGGAAAGATGGATTTTAGTTCCAATTTTCTGGATAGTTTAAGGTTAATGAGAATAGGCTTTCTCTCCCTCTCTCTTTCTCTTTCTCTCTCTCTCTCTCTCTCCTAGTTCTCTTCACCTTCAGGAGGACTGAGCCACAGAGACTGGCCTCATTAGCACCTTAGTATAACTGACTTTGTTCAACCAGCCTCACAAGAAGAAGGGATTGAAAATTATTATTGCAGTCAGACCACAGCTAATATTAAAGCAATTTCAAAAGAGCCAACTCATGCCACAGGGAGAAAAAATTGTTAGTGTAAGAGCTGGCAGCAGAGTTTTTTTTTTCCTTGAAGAAGAAACATCTCTGTATTTAAACACCCACTGATGGTCCGTTCTGTTTGGGGGCGGAGGGGGATTTGATCTCTAGGCAAGGTTGGCATGGGCTTTGAATGAGATTGAGGAAGAGTTCAGCTGCTTACCAGATGAGACAGTCAGGGAACTGCGGGTTTCAGGGAGTGAATGTGGAGGAGAGAAAGAAAGCTCAAATGAGAGGAGCCAGGGTCCCACAAAGGGAGTTTGGGGCCTGAACAGATGAAGAGGTGAGGAGGGGATTGATCCAAGCATTTTTAAAAATAAACTCACTTGATATTCAGCTTTAAGCCATCAGTTGTGTAGTAACCCTGATTCCTGCTCTTATTCCCTTGACCTCAATTAGTTCTGCAGCTTCACTCAAACTTGACTGCCAGGTCAGCTAGTAGGATTAATGTTTTGGGGAAATGCTATGGGCATGGAAACATTCAGAAGTTTTTTTCCTATATTTTTGCCTTCTCTCCATCAAAGCAGATAGCAACTATTGCAGTGATTAGACTCAGAGATCTGGGGAGGACAGAACATATACAGTCAGTGGCTCTTCCTATTTTGGGACAAGATTAAGCCTTGAGTAAGGGAGAGAAAAGAGATGGCAGAGGCCAGCGGAGGGGGAAGTAGGTGGAGAAAGCAGTAGATCCACAATTACAGAGGACTGGGGCCCAGCCTTGCAGCAGTGACCAAAGAGATGGCAGAGCCACAGTGGGTATGTAGGAAAAGACAGCAGATTTAGGGGCTGGGGATATAAGAACATGATGAAGTTAAGGTGACAGAATTGCTCCAGATTTACCAGGTAGTTGAAATTTTAGGCCTTGAGCCAAGGAGGAAGATCTGGACTGGAGTCTTATTTTGAGAATCATGACCATATTGTTCAGTGTTTCTCAAATTGTGATTCAAGGGCCATCCGTGTATGTACAGTGCACCCTCGCCCCCATCAAGTCCTCTGGGAATGGATCCCCAAACCATCATTTTAATCCTGCTTCCACGTGATTCTTAAGTGCACTGGAGTCCAATCACCACAGCTGAATGCTAACTGATGCAATGAAAGAAGGCAGGTGAGAAGATGGACAACAGAGAGGGCAAAGAAGAGGCCAGGCCGCCATATGAATGAAATTATTTGGATTGGCAATGGGGCTACCCTTGAGGACCTCAGAAAGGACAGTTTCAATAAGGTGACTATGGAGAGCATGAAATATATGTGTGCATGTGAATGAGCCAGGCCACCCTACTGCCTTGAGACACTTGGCTTTTAGTCCTAGGGTTCCACTACATGGTTGTGTGACTGACCCCCATCAGCTAGACATTGAATGTATGCCTCCTTCTGGCTCCTTTACCCAACTGGAGTGCTTTTGGAAGCCATCACTGGAGTGTCAGGAAGGCAGTAGGTGGGCCTTACATTTTGTCTCTGCTTTTGGCCCTTAAAGGACAATGTGATTTGGCCCTTTGGCTTTTCCCTCTCAGAACTCTTTGGGACATGGTTTCCTTATCTACCTTTGACTTCTTGCCTCACAGTAGTGATGAAAGGCACCTGGCCTTGGACTCATGAGTGTTGTTATGCGGCTTCCTCTCATCTGACCTTCTGTTCTAGGGAAGAAGGATGGCCACTTTCTTCTGGGAATCTGTCCATATGGAAGATTATGGGTTGGACTGGATCCAGTGGACTAAACTCTCAGATCTCAAACGGGTTTCCTTAGAGTTCAAGCTTCCTGCTGGAGGGTCTGGTTTAAAATTAAGCAGCTTCACGTTTAGTTATTTAGAATATGAGGGAGTCATGAACTTTTCTCTTAAAAGGGGTTTCTATTATTGAAATCAAGTGTGAAAAGCCAGTGTGCTTATTGATGTCTAGAGCTTAGGTTTTACTTACAGGATCTGAGGATCAGGCCCACACTAAGGATTTTGGGATCCCAACTTTTTCATCTAATCCTGAACTTAGTTTTTAAGGTGTTTCCTTCTTTCTATTATGTTAGGTATACATTTGAAGCTATAGAACAATGACGACTCTGGTCTTTTTAGACTTTAATGAGAACACATTCATTAACTATTCCATTTTTGTCTTTGCATAACTTTTATTAAAATAATGCTAACTTTTAATGTTAGCATATAAAACTGGACCCTGAGAATGACACTGGAGAGATACTGATGCTGGAATAGGATTCCTGATTTCAATGGGATGATGATATCCCAGAGTGACAGGAGTCAGGTTAACCACGAGAGATAAAGGACACGTGGTCATTGCAATGGGCAATAGGGCCAGAGCCGTGGCCAGAATGGTTTATCCTTTAGGGGTCTTTTGCAGGCATTGCTGATCATGCATCACTAGTGCTGAAATAGATGGGGCACTCAGAAGGTTGATTTCTATGACTGATGAAACTTTATGTGCAATAACTGTTCACATATGCTCAGAGTTCCCTAGATATAGGGCTATGAATCCACTTGGTTTTCCCTAAAGACCATTTACAAGGTGTCTGTGCAGTGGGGAAAGAAGGATACCACATCTGAGGGACAGTTCTGAACAGTCTTCAAGTTCAATCCCATGCATGTGAGCCTGTTACTTCTCTTCTTGAGAATAGTTCCTTGATGAGAAGCAATGTTGAGTGGATGCCACAACCATCTAGTTGTGGTTACAAAGTTCCTAAGGGGTTCATAGAGTTCTAGTTCTAGGATATTGACCTGTGTGTATTATAGTGGGCACAGCACGTTCTATGTACACACCTTGCATTTATTCCTGCAGTGCCTGAATGTCCAGGCAATTGAAGAAATCCTACATTTGTTCTCTGACTCATGGAATGAGGGCCACTATGGGAAGAAGACCTACATGGGAGCAGCCCTCTAAACTGTGAGCCAAACAATACCATAGTGTGGGAGAAAATGCAGGATTCATGCCAGCATTAAAGACTTGGAAAGTATGTGTGAATTGATTCCAATCATGTCCCTATTTAACTTCATGTATTTTCTATGTGCAGAAATGGTGAGGTCAGAGAGAATAGTTGAACCTTGGGAAACTTAACTGGGTGGTGACTCACACTACAGATACACCATTATAGATGTGATCTGTTTTATGAACGAATCCGCACAATGCAGAGTCTGATGTGCAGTTGTCAATCTTGCAGACACTTTTTTCCTATAGCAAGCAGGCATAACTCAATGCAGTTAACATTCATTCCACAGCAATCCATCATCACTGGCATCTGCTAGCCGCCTTCATCTAGTCTGTAGGGACCTGATCACTTCACCATCCTAAAGGACATCACTAAGTTCCACAATATTGATTAGATCATGCTGACCGAGCAAAACAGTAGTATCCTGGGTGATATGTTGGTAAAATAAGTATGTGCCCAAGGGTGGGTGATAAATCCCATGGAAGTTCAGAGACCTCAGTGAATCTCATTTAAGATACTGGAGACTCAGTGATCTGAGACTTTCAATCTCATTTAAGATTCTGGGGACTCACTGATCTGAGACTTTCAATCTCATTTAATATTTGGGGACTCAGTGATCTAAGACTTTCAAGATATGTCCTCTAACATGAAAGACATTTGTATCACATTAAATTCTCTACCATTAAGAAAGAGGCACAGGCTTTAGCTTATTGCCAAGAAAGCTGACAGTCATGAGTGTAACCCAAGACTAGAGAAGGTTAGAAGGTTATATACCTGAGTCAAGCTGATGTTCAATCAGCTCTTTCTCCTGGACCTCATGACCCAGGAGATCCAAAGGTGGTTGGTATTCCACACAGTATTGCTTCCAAACAATAAACTCATTTTACTGCAGAAGAAGAGAGGTGATCAGCTACTATATGTCAGGTTCACTGCTGTGACCATGAATCCTGTCACCCAGTAAAGCTGACCCTAAAAATGGTAGAATGGCCTGTGGGAGATTCAATCATGGTGGAAGCCTATGGCTTTTACGGTTTAAAGGGCTGTCTCATAAGATGTTCCATACACTTCTAACAAGTGACATATGCAATACTATTTCCCCATAACTGGATTTCATGAGTACAGAACTAAGAAGGAAAAGTAAGAGAATCACTTCTTCCAATTTCACTGAATGACAAGCACACAAAATTTTTGCCTGTATTTATCAAATGCCACTGATGTTGTCGCTTGTCCCCTTGGGCGACCATACAGGTTGCCTGTGACAGCCAGAAGTTCTGAGAATTAATGCCTCAGGAGGACCCTCAACCAACAGGAGATCACACAAATAATGTGGCCTCCTCAACCCTCAGGCAGATAATTCTGAGGTGTGTTCCACAATCTCTCAGCCAGTTCCCAGTGGGATCTGGGTTTTGTGTCAAATCTAAAAAGTCTTCTCCCATCTTAAAATTATATTTAGAGGAAATATGTCATGTTTTGTTCTTATGATCTTACTGTTTCATTTCACTTTTACATCTTTAACAAATCTAGAATTGTTTTTAGTGTAAATTATTGTAGAAATAAAAATTTCAGATGACTGTCCAGTTATCTCAGCATCATTAATTAAATCATCTATTATTTCCTTACTGATTTGAATTGCCACCTTTATTGCATGTTAAATGTCTACATGAATTCTGGCCTACTTGTGTATTTCCTGCTCTATTTGCTGATCTGTCCATATATGTGGCAATATTACCTTATTTTAATTGTTGTAGCTTTATAATGTATGGCAATATCTGAAAAGACAAGTGATTTTCCAATACTCTGACTTTTCAGAATATTCTTGACTATTATTTGTTCATTTTCTATAATAATCTAGACTGATTCCCGCCCCCCCCCCAAAAAAAATCCACCTGGTATTCTTTTTGTGTGTAGATTAACTCAGTAAGATTCATTTTCTTTCTTTTCCTTTCTTTTTTTCCTTCCTTTTGTTTTTATTTATGTATAACTTATATACAGTAGATTCATTTCCTTTTTCAAAGAAATTATGACCTGACTTGAGTGGAATATAGAGACGAGGTTCTTTGGTTCCTAACTTTGCCATTCTTTCCCAATCACCATTGATTTAAAAGCCTTCTCCCCCTACTGCCTCCCTTTCTTTGCCATAATTTTTCATATTTTTTCTATAAATAATCAAAGACCAAGAAACTCCAAAATGTTTAGAAACAGAAGACCATCTACAAGAGAGGAAGAAGGAAGAAGCAGTGACTATTAATCACCAGCTGGTAGGCCTTTCTCTCTCTTATTCTTAGTCATCACATCTGTTCAGTGGTGTTAACCATGATAACTTTGGAGAGTTATTGTGATGTTAAATGAGATGGCACTAATTAATTTAGCAAGAATCTGAGGGGATATGGCATTCATGCCCCCAATTCCATGTGTCTTTACATGTTTATTTTCTTTTCTCTGTAGCACTCTCCCACTCTGCCCCTGGGTTCAGTCACTCAACTTACATTGTCCAACAGGTTGATGGCAAACAACATACAATTTGAGTCTTGCAAAGCACCTGCACACTGGGACTTACTCTGGCACTCTTGTCATCTGACACTGCCATAAAAATGTGGGTGGCCTGGCCTGCTAACGGATGAGAATCCTGTGACCCAGTTACCCCCATTACTATGGCTGACAACCAACTCATCCCCAGTTATATGAGTGGGTCAAGCCTAGCTGGGAAGAACCACCCCACTGAGCTAAATCTAAATCGCTAATCTGTAGACTGTTGAGCTGAACCCATGTTCGTTGTTTTGAGCCACTGACTTTTGGGTGGTTCATTTCTCAGTACTATTTATATGTCAGTAACATATAAAACTCGACACAGAGGAAGTGGTTAAAAATGGCTTATATGGCAGCCCTTTGGTGATCCAAATTTATTTTTACTGAAATCACAGAGACAGTTCTCTACCTATTCTTCCCTTCTTCTGTAGCTTGATCTTTAGTGTCCAGCCTAGGTTCACCGTTAAGTTTAATATGCTTATTTGGCAATTTAACATATCTCAGATTGCTTTTATGCTGTTTCTTTTCTCTAATGGCAAAAAAAATTCAGTCACATTGAGTCTACTGGCTGTTAGCATTTTATCTGGGTCTCAGGGGGGATATAAGAGAAATAGGAGACAGAGCTCTTCATTTAATAACATAAATCTGAAGGATGAAAACTAATTTTCAGTGATATGTGGTATACACAGAGGTGTTAAGAGGTGACTGGGGAATTTGGTGAGTTGGAATCAAGTAGGTTTAGTCCGTGATATTTTAAAAATGGTGTGATGACTTTCCTATGGAAAAAAATAGAATAATAAAAAATACAGACTCAATCTACGTGTTTTCCTTCTTATGTGACCTCACAGATGATGTTTGGGCTGTAAAGTGTAGGTGGATGACACGTGAATGCTGCATCTTGACACTCTTTTTCACCTCCTATTTTGGCAAGTAGTTCTGCGGGAGCCACTCTTCATGCTAGAGATGATTTTATTATCACTTATTTATAATATTGTGTCTGTAGAGGATGGGACAAATGGAAACAGTCCAGGAACATCTGTTTTACCTCTGCTATGTCTATTTTCACTTTGAATTCTCTAGAAGCTCTCAATTTTGTTTTTCCACCTAACTCAAAGAAAAGGCCCCCTTTTCCTTTTATTAAATTGTGCCACCTTCCTGGGATGATTGGGGCTGCCCCTGGAACATAAGCACTCACTGTCATTTCGAGAGCAAAGATCAGACCCTATTACTCAGCTGTTGATTAAGAGCTGGTGCAAGTTTCTGGTGTGACCTTTAATTGTTAGGCATGAATTACAACTCCCTAATGAATGTATTCTCAGGGCATTCCGCCAGCTATCATTTCTAAACAGAGTGTGCTCATTATCAAAAGCAAAACCACCATACCAGGAGTAATGCCACTGGCCCAGTGGTCATTTGAAGAAAGAGGAGATCAAGAATTCCTTTCCCCAGCGGCCCACTTTGTGTTGTGACACATGAATTCCATTCATGTCTGTTATAGCCCAGACAGCCCAATGTTCCAGAAAAAATAAAGAAGTTCTATGCTTCTAGCCTGATGTGTGAGGAAAATAGGCAGTTTCTTAGTTGGTATAATTTAAGGATTGACTAAAGGATCTGCATGCTGGGTCCTGCCTATAATCCTAGCAGCTGGGAGGCCGAAGCAGGAAGATAGCTTGAGGTCAGGAGTTCAAGACCAGCCTAAGCAAGAGTGAGACCTTGTCTCCACTAAAAGTAGAAAAATTAACTGGGAGTGGCAGTGGGTGCCTGTAGTTCCAACTACTCAGGAGGCTGAGGCAGAAGGATCCTTTGGACCCAGGAGTTTGGGGTTACAGTGAACTATGATGATACCACCTCACTCTAGCCCCCATGACAGAGCAAGACTCTTTCTAAAAAAAGAAAAAAAATACATAAGATCTACATCCCTTCGCTAGGGCTGGCCTTTATGCACTCAAGAAGTGTTGGTTCTGGAAGGAGCCTTAAAATAATCTCTTCTGAATATTTTCAAATGAGTTTGGCTCAGAAATCAGAGCCAAACAAAGTCTTAGGTGGATATGTAAATAAATAAAACGGAGAGAACCGGGACTGCTCTGGCTGAAAAACAGGGTGGTGGGTGGTAGGTAATTATGGAGAAGAGTCCTTGCATCTGCAGGAAACCGAGTTAGAAAACCATTCATCTTGCCAACACTCGTTTTTAGAGATTCAGAGAAGTGAAATTGCTGGTCTGTAAATAGACAGCTAGGTCATAATAGAAAAGGAACTAGAATTCATATATCCTGACTTTCAGTGCAGTGCTTCTTCCAGATTCCTAAATAATTGGCAGGGAATATGGGTAAATGGGCACTATCACTGGTGGCATTTGAAGAGATTCATGAATGCTTCTGGAATGCAATAGCAGTCTCATGGAATCCGAATGCTTTGGCATGCTACTTGATATGAAAATTCTAAAACTTTTCTTCCTTTTTTAGCATATTAATTATGAAAGTTATTTTTAAATGCAATTTAGAAATTAATAAAATAAAAATTTAAAATACTCCCTACTCCAATCCCAAGTTGCTCCCGAGAGGTCACTGCTACCAGTTTGTTTCATCCATTTCCCTACAAAAACACACCACGCTTATATCCACATATATGATTATGGTATTATTTTAAAAATGTAAATAAAGTATAAAAAAAATTAAACAGTGTATATATGGGCCTGGAACTTTAAAAAATAAAGAGAGTGAAATCCTTTCCCATGAGCACACTCCCATTTTTCAGCTCCTTTGCCCATGTGGTGTGGATGTGCCTTGATGCACTTTCCCTTTCCCCAGCTGCCCAAGGCTGAGATGGTTTCCAAGACCTCATGATTATGAAGCTACAATGAAGAGCTTTGAGCATATGTATCTGTCAACTTTTGCAAATATTTATACCAGATAGATATATGGAAGATTTGCTGAGTCAAAAAGACATTTACATTTTTGATAGACGTTGCCAAATTGCTCTACAGAAAAATGAGGCCAGTTGACTCTCCCACTGACAGCGCTGTTTGCCAACATTAGTACCGAATATCAATTTTTTCCAACTCTGCTAATCTGATAAGCAGGGAGCTGACACATCTTTGATTCAGTTGATCTTTCTCTCTCTCTCTCTTTTTTTTTTATAACTATGTAAATACTTTATTCTGTTTCCAGGTAGGGTGTTGAAATTCACACGTCATTTTAAGACAATGAATAAGCAGCTAACCTAAGATATACATGAAGCTTATGAGATATAAGATGTCGGTGAGAAAATCTAAAATAAGTTTTTAATTTCAATTCCTCATTTATGGAATTAACAGTAGCCTTCTATATCAAGTACTTTTTTTTCCAATAAATACTTGTTTACCCTTCCAAAGAGCATAGCACGCTACTGTGTCTAAGAAATCAGTGAATAACTGGGCTTTCCATCTCAGCAGAGTACACAACATTACTTTAAAATGCTGGATGCAGATAATGATGAGATGTTGAGAAAAAGGAACTTTTTAAGCATAAGTAAGAAAGTTGGGGATTCTAGAGGATTGAACTTGCCTCCGGATATAGGAAGTTTCACTGTAATGTTCAGAAGAAATCTGCAGAAGATCATAAGTAAACAGGATGACTTGCAGACAATGAAAACTAAGGAAATAACATTAGGACCTGACAGTGAAGAAATCGAAATTAACACAAGCCCTTCTCAACATAGCTTTGAAAAAGAAAAGAAAGAAAACTTGATTATAAAGAATTTTGAGGGTTAATGGTAAATGTACAAATGGAATTCAAGAAATGAAATTCCTTCAGTTTTCTAAAGGTTTGAATCTTGGGCTCTTTTTAATAAGCGTGGTCTTCTCTGAGTAGTCAATATTCTTTCCCCACATCAATTAGGTTGCACGCCTTTTCATGACTAAGTGCTATTCTCAAGGCGTCTTAATGCTAACCCACTCCTTGATTATGTTGCAAGCATTTTCTCCACGTCTGTTGTTTGTCATGTAATCTTATTTATGGAATTTTGTCATACAGAGGTTTTAATTTAGGAAGTCAAATGTTCCCACTTTTTCTTTCTGGCAAGCTCAGATTTCTAATAGTCTTCCAGTATCAATCTTTAATTTCTCCTCATTGCTAGCCTAACTGAAGCAGTGATATATTTTTCATTAAAAATAAATCATTCTAAATTTAAAATGCAAATTTCCCCTCGCTGATGTTATCTTTGACTAACAGCATCAATCATTACAGAGGAAAATAAAATTCTTCTCTTAAGCTATATACAGATCAGAGAAGACTCCCTACGCCCAGATAAGTGGTGGATGTTTCAAGCTGGAAACTGTGGCATGGTTGAGAATCTGACGTTAAAAGCCCAATAGAATAGATCTTAACACATTTTACCTTCTTACCCATATACTCATGTCTCCCAAGTTGTCTTATCTTTGTCAGTTGTTACTCAAAGTCTTGCCCCTAGGGGTCAAGATATTATAAGTTGTTGTTATTATATGAATGATTGCTAAAACTTTATTAGCAATTAACATCCTGGATGAGCCTGTTTGTTGTTTTTAAGTTTTGTGGGAGATAAGGTGAGACAAGTTGGTACCTTTGCTGCATGGAAAAACTGAGGTCTTCATAGAAGTCCCATCAGTGGTTCACGAAAGTCAAGGCTGAGGGTGCACACAAGTGAGGGAGCATCGTATGGCTTGGGGGAAGGGAAAAACTAACAAAAGGGTTGAGATTTTGTTTTTGAGAACTTTTCCCCACTAACAATTAGTGGTATTATCTAAGTTCTCTACTACATTGTGAAGGTCCATATCTCATCCGTATTTCCATCCCTAGTGAGACACGAAGCAGGCATTCTGAGACTATTTGCTGTGGGTTTTCCCATGAATTTTATTTCCATCACCCCACATTACCAAGTGAATGAAACAATGATACTCACTAAGGTGAATAAAATTAAGAATAAATTTCAAGTTTGGGTATTCCTAGGCTCTGGTACTAAACAATAGTTTGGTCTAAAAATGAAATTACAAGGAAGAGGCAGGCTGGGGGGCAGTGGCTTATGCCTGTAATCCCAGCACTCTGGTAGGTCGAAGTGGGTAGATTGCCTGAGCTCAGGAGTTAGAGACCTGCCTGAGCCAGAGTTAGAGACCTGCCTGAGCTCAGGAGTTAGAGACCTGCCTGTCTCTAAACACTAAAAATCCGTGAAGAAAGTGTGAGGAAAACACTTGAAGATATTGGCCTAAGAACAGACTTTATAAAGAAGACTTCAGTGGCAATTGCAACAATAGCAAAAATAAACAAATGAGACTTAATTAAACTGAATAGCTAGCTTCTGAACAGCTAAGGGGAAAACAGCCAAAGCAAATAGATAGCCATCAGAATGGGAAAGGATATTTGCATATTATGAATCAGACAAAAGATTGATAACTGGAATCTACAGACAATTCAAATTAAGCAACATAAAAAGAGCCAACAATCCCTTCTATCAATGGGCAAGAAAGATGAATAGAACCTTCTCTAAAGAAGGGAGACAAATGGCTAACAAACATGAAAAAATGATCACTGTCCCCAGTTGTCAGAGAAATGCAAATCAAAACCAACCTGAGATATTACCTAACCCCAGTGAGAATGGCCCACATCACAAAGTCTCAAAATTGCAGATGCTGGTGTGGATGTGGAGACAAGGGAACTCTTTTACATTGCTGGTGGATCTGCAAATTAATACAACCTTTTTGGAAGGAAGTATGGAGAATCCTCAAGGAACTCAAGCTAGACCTCCCATTTGATCCTCCAATCCCATTATTGAACATCTACCCAAAAGAAAAAAATCCTTTTATCATAAGGACATTTACACTAGACTGTTCATCTCTGCTCAATTTACAAATGCCAAAATGTGAAAACAACCTAAATGCCCCCCAACCCAGGAATTGATTAACAAGCTGTGGTACAGGTATGCCATGGAATATTATTCAGCCACTAAAAACGATGGAGACTATACATCTTTTGTACTAACTTGGATGGAGGTGGAACACATTCTTCTCAGTAAAGCATCACAAGAATGGAGAAGCAAGAATCCAATGTACTCAATTTTGATATGAGGACAATTAATGACCTAGTACATAATGGGGGGGTGGGGAAATAGGGGAGCAGAGGGAGGGAGGGAAAGAGGGGGCTGGGGGATCCAGTGTTTTGCACATCTCTTGGAGGAGGAACACATTTATAAGAAGGACTTTGCTTGACAAATGCAATTAGTGTAACCTGGATCTTTGTACCCTACAAGGATCCCAAACAATAAATAAATTAAAAAAAATAGCCAGGTATTATGGCAGGCACCTATAGTCCCAGCTCCTCAAGAGGCTGAGGCAAGGGAATCACTTGAGCCCAAGAGCTTGAGGTTTCTGTGAGCTATGATGCATGGCACTCAACCCCAGGGCAACTGAGTGAGACTGTCTAAAAAAAAAAAAAAAAAAAGGAAGATTTATTGTTTGTGCTTGGTACCTATCCGGTGCCCTGTTAAAAGCCTAATTCTGAGGTTGGAGAAGCCATTAAGAGCTTTCTGTCTCAGTGGAGCTTAGCAGTTGTGACAGGGATCAGCACAGACTCTCTCTCCATCTTGTTACCTCAAGGCAGATGAAATGAAGACTTTATCAAGATTAAAATTATTTCCTAAAATCAAGGGTCACAAATGGGCCAATGAATGAGCAGCACCCATCACCCTTCCTTTGCAGTACATTCTAGGAGGGTAGAAAGAGATACACACCCATGCACACACACACATGCATATCCGTGTGTGTATACACACACACATATAAATAAATCAGCAAGTCAGTCTACGGTCCTTATGCAAAAGGACTCAGGAAGCTGAAAGGGTATTTAACGGAAATAACAGCTCAGTGCTAAGCTGAAATTGATGTGGCAGCCGCGTTAAGGTTTTAGCATTTTGGATCATTGACTGTGGAACCTGACCCCTTAGGTTAAAATTCCAGCACTTCCCCTTGCCAGTTATGACTGTGACAAGTAGTTTAAGCTCTGAGGTGCTCAAAGTCCTTTTTAGGGAACAAGGAAATAGCAATAACATCTGGTCTGCTCAGTGATGCTCCAAGGACTAAGGGAGGTCACACATTTTGCACAGTCCCAGGCTTGTACACATCATAACTACCTGTATACAAAGCTCAAGCCATTCAAGGGTTGGGCATTTGTGTGCCCCCTTTCTAGATTTCTGAAAAGAAATGATCTCATTATAGGGTGGGTGTTTTAGAGCCCAAGGTGCCTTGGCTGTCAAAGAATGCATACCCCAGATGGGGTTCCCAGCAAAGAAACATTCTTGGGTACCCTAACCTGGTGCCTTAATCCATATGTTGAACAGGACACAGAAAGATGAGAGGAGTGAGTGATTCACACCTGCCTGGCATGGGTACCCGATCGCTTTCTACACCCCTCAGCTCTGGACATGAATGCTTAGAGGGGCTTTCAGTTTGTGCCTCCCCTGCAGAGGGGACTGCTGGAGGCCCAGGTGGTTATAGCTACATATAAAAACAATTCCCTGATTTGCAGCCATGTAGATGTGTCATCACAGCTTAAATAACCCAAGAAAGATAGATAAGGGGGAAATAACCACAACCAAAAATATACCCTCTTTTATCCGACGGCATGCTCCGTGTACATAGCTTTCAGAAAAACCCACACTGTAAAAGAGTTTAAGATGCAGAGAAACATGAGAGATTTTCTTGTATTACAGAAATATTCAGTGTTGAATTTCTTTAAATAACAAGTGATTCCAGCATATCAAAATACTATTGACTTACCCAAATTTATTATTCATGGCTTACCTTAGCATGTCTGGGTTTATATGAAATTTTTCATTTTTATTACTGTCAACTCAAGTTTCAGATCTTTTGCCCTACAATAAAGTACAGTAAGGTTCATCTATGTTACATGCTTACACGATTTTATAGCCTCCTTTTCAAGCCTGTGGACAAATTTCCAGAAAAATAACGTGAGATAAAGGTGAGGTTTCCGGCTCCCTCTCCAACCCGGCTGGTGTGTGTTTCCTGTGTGACTGTCAAGTTTGTTGCCAAGATCTCCAGTGCCTCGCGGACGTGTCAGGAGAGATGGCTGTGATCACCTCATTAGGCAGGAGTCAAAGGGGAAAAGCCCATGCTGGTCATGTAGGAGTCCTGTGATCCGCTATTACCAAGGTCCACAGGCTTCTCTACTGATGAAAATGTCAACCTCAGACAGAAATGTCTGCCACGGCTTCTTGAAACACAGAGGACAGAGGAATTGGGAGAAAGATTGTTTTAGGAAAAAAATCCAAATCAAGGAAATCAATTACGAGCATGAGTATGGATCTTGCAAAGATCTATGAACTCTCACAACATTTGTTCTCCTTCACTTTTCATACCCATCAAATATTCACCAACTCCTTTTCTATTCCTGCCATGTTCTCCCTATCGAAAGTGTGAACAGTGTGAACAGAATCCAGATTCCAAAGTATGGCTGGCTTGCCTTTTCCCACCGCCTAGAATCTGCCTCCCTCAGCAGACACTGTCAAACTTACTTCCCGTCTTTCATCTCTGAGCCATTCTCCACCGTCTGCACATGCAGTCGGGCGACCCACGTGCTGGCATATGTCTGATTTGCCTTGTGCTGGAGGATGGTGCCTGAAACTGCAGCCTTCCTTTAACCTGGGTAGGAAGCTGTTCTGGACATACCATGCCAGATAAGGAGAACAGGCAACAGAGGAGCAGGCCTGTTTAGCAAATAATTTGGTGAGGAGAATTTGCCTCCAAGAAGAGTCTCTTTGGAGCTAAGTGAGAAAAGAGGTATCCAAGCATGGAAACACTCAGGCACTCATTAAGTTCTATTCTAATCATATATGTCGAGTGTTTTTCCAAGCCCAACCTGTCTTTGCCAGAGTGGGTTTTACAGTTTAAGGGAAATGCAGCTCAATATAGATTCATCCATTCTGCACTGGAAAATAGAAAACACCTGTGTCTTCCAGTCATTTCATTTTATTGTTCATCTAACCATTAATTCATTTTTTAAAAATAGGTTATACCATAGCTCCGGCTTATTATAGGAAATGATACAGAGCAAAAGCAACAACAACAACAATGAAAGAAGTGTGCTCCAGAGAACTCACGATCAGACTTTCATTTTAGAGAAACATGGGGACACATGCAACATCCCTGTCCAGTGAAGCCTCTGTGAGTCTGGAGTGGGGTTGGGAGGGTAGAAGGCTGGTCACACAGGCGTCTGTCTACGAATATGCATCCAGCCACCACAATGCAAACTCAACACCACAACATTAGGGCCAGGTACACGTCATCAATCTTATGCTTGTGCAAAGCAACCCAACAAGCTGGTGTGGCATGATTCATTGATCCAGGTGTATCTAACAAAATCATCAATCATTAGCATAAAGGGCATGTTGACAGCCTCATTCCCAGAGGTTGATTAATCATGGTTCCAGGGGCCTTTGGCGATAACCGAACTAAGCAATCAGAATTGCTGTCTTAACTCTTTCTTCACACGCTCCTCACCCACAATTGATTTGAGGGATTAAAAAAAGTGTTGTTGTCATTGTCAAGTGCCTTCATTCTAAAAATATTCACTAAACCACCTCCCTGTTGCAAGACCTTGTGTGTTGAGGGTATGATCAAGAATTTAGGTGGGGAGACGAGACATACACACAAGTGAAAAGAAATGAGAATACAGTAGATGGATCATAACACAAGTTCCCATTATCATTTATCACGAAGTTGTATTTGAGCAAGATCATTTTTAGAAAACAAAATGCTGGGAATTCAGAAGAGAAGGCCATGGCAAGTGGCAGGGTCTGCCTGGAGTTGGGCCTTGGTGAAGGGGTTGGAGGGCAGGCAGATTTGGACAGATGGAAAGAGCAGACAGACCAGGGTGGTATACTGCTGTGACCCACAGCTCAGAAGTGAGGCCTCCAGAGGCACCTGTAAGGCGCTGGCATAAGTTATGGGATGTAGGTCAGGTCAGATTCTGGAGGCTTCTGAGTGCCAAGCCTAGGGTCAATAATTCTCCACCTCCTGCTACATGTCAGAATAACCTGAGGGGCTAAGAAAAAAATACTGAAACCATGATTCAAGTTGTGTGAGCACTGGATTTTTAAAATCGTCCCGGGAGACTGTAACATGCAGTTAGAGCGGAGACCCACCGTGACAGATGCTGAGCTGTGGTGGAGAAACATCATGCTCCAGAGAGCTGACACTCAAGCTGGGGTGGTCTCCAGGGAGGCAGGAGTCTCCCTCAACTGGGCAGTCATGAGGGTGAGGAGAGACTGCATTGATGTCAGCACATGATTTGAACCTTGAGTTTGGGAGGACATGGACCTCTGTGTTTGGGCTCACTGTGTACCCCAGAGGTGGTCCTGCATCTCTGCTTCTGAGCAGTGTTCTGCGCCCAATTCTTCATGGCACAGAAAGCCTAGCAGTGCTTCTCAACCTTCCTAATGCCGTGACCCTTTAATACGGTTCCTCATGTTGTGGTGACCCCCAACCATAAAATTACTTTTGTTGCTACTTCATAACTGTAAGTTTGCTACTGTTATGAATCGTAATGCAAATATCTGATAGGTGGGAGACCCCCAAAGGGGTTGTGACCCACAGGTTGATAACCACTGGTCTAGAGTCTGGATAACAGTAAGGCTTACAAGCCATCCTTTCTCTGCTCAATGATGCTGATATTTTCAGCAACTACCAGTGATGTTTCAGGGAGGCCAACTTGTCCACCGTATGGAACATTTCCAGCATGGACACAGCCGTCTAATCGTTAGTTTCTGTTCTCCAAATTCACTCTAAGCATGAATGCACAGAGCAAAAGCCCCAGCTGAGCAGAACGGAGATAATCCCAAAGCCACGTCAGCCTCTCTCTCCCGGGCTGGTTCTTGGCACCACTCATCAGCTCTGGGGGTGCCACACGAGCCTCCAAGAACCAAAATTCATCAAGCAGCTTTCTAATGACTGTAGTGAGATTGAAATGGAATAGTCACCAATTCAGAGGCTCGTCCTGGAGATGGGCCACCAGAGATAGTTTGGGTTCATAAGCTGAGAACATTCCGCCGGCCCCCTGACACATGGATCATCACACCCCAAATTTTCATCTCGGGTTACAAAATCTTGCAGACTCTCTCCTTCGGAATCTGGCCGTTGGATCCTGCATCCCTGTGCAGTCTCACCACGTGGGGTAGCGGTGTGCTGCTCTTACCCCACACTCCCCCAACGTCCACACTCCAGCTGGAGGGTCCAATACTCTCTCTTTGGTTTTGGTCCTTTCGTCATCTTGTTTTGCCTGCTGAATTTCTACTTCCTGTTTATATCTCTGTTTAGCCATTACTTCATCCAGGAAGGCTTCTCGGATTCCCTAACATAGAATCGAGTCACCCTCCTGTGCCCTGTACTTCCACCTTTATGACACCTGGGACATGATAAGGAACCTTCTGGGTCTGAAACAAGCTTGGTATCCTCTGTGGGCAGGGACCGTGTTGGTCTTTTCCACAATGTACCTTTGGTATGTATACTACTGCCTGAAAAATTGTATACAGCAATAAATGGTTATGGAATCAAAGAATAAATCAATGAAATATGCCCTTGCTAGTTACATTATAGCATCCCTAAGCACTCCGCAAGCATCACTGCCTGGATTAGGGAGGACAATGTGTCACCTTAGAAATCTAGTTCAAATTTTAGTCTCCATTCCAATGGAAGTGGACGGTAGCTGAATTAAGTGCTCATTGGTGAAATTAGCAATGCTCAAAATAAATAGACAGCTAAAGTATTGAGTAGATGCATACACAGGCCTGAGGTGGTGGCGACAGATGCAGGCAGTACCATATAGTTCTCCATTTGAAATTCAGGAGCAAAAGAACATGAGGCTAAATTTTATCATTATGTTTGCTATAGCAACAGCCCAGAAATCTTGAGGAGAAAAAAAAATCACACATAATAACATGGAAAGGCAATGGGCTGAGGTTTTTTAAAGAAATGACAGAAAAGTAATAGAGATGAAAAACAACCCTGCTCCACCAATCCTTGGGGAATGGCCTTTATCCTTCCTCACTAGTGCTGTGCCCCCCCACACACACACTTCTTAAAACATGACTAAAATATTTAGCTTTCCAGGGAGAATGAGTCTTTCCTTCCCCCGCCCCATCCTATACTGAAAGAGCTTGTAACAACAGAAAACTGGATTAAAACAAAACATGAGTTATAGTTGCCTGGGATACTGCGGTCATTGTCATTTATAACAGCATCAACGTTAACTATTCTAGGATTTCAAATCTCTATTCTGGAATCAGTCATTCTATCCATGCAGAAGAAGTACATTTGGGGATGGAATAATAAAATAAGGATACTGTTCCAAAAAAAATGTACGGGAAAAAGCAAAGATTTCCGATAAAATAAGCTAAAAACTGATATGGAGTATTTAAGATGATTTATGTAGGTTTTTATTGTAGCATGCACATCTTAAGACAAAGTTATTGCTTACCCTACCTCTCCTTGAACGTAAATAATAACATTAGAGCACATAAGTAATGAACACTAAATAAAACCTGTTTATACACTCAATTTCTGGAAATGGGAATCAATATCCAAATGGCTCCAGCAATGTGACTTAATTCCCTTTAAATAAAAATTTTGCTCTGTTTAATTTTGGGAGCTCCTAGGACATCTATTCCAGACCAGAATGTCTAACCCATTAGACTAGACTACTTCCAGCCTATGGGTGATCCAAATTCAGTGTTAGACCTAGATATCTAAACCATCTCTAGTTGTAAGCTTTCCATCCCAGTGGACACAATTTCCATGTCTCCCTCTGGCATGTGGTATAAACATTTCCACCTGAGCTAAAGAGTCCCAGTAGGGCCCATGAGCAGAATTGTGATATGAGAGAGGGCCAAAGACCAGTAGGCAGTTCAAAACCATCCCTCGTCTAAAAGGCTGGGCAGAAAATAGCTGACGTGTAAGAGCAGCATAGGCAGAGAAACCAAGAGAGCTGGGGAATGAAGAACAGAGAGAAAACAAGATCCCGGCCTGGGAGACTTCTGGAGAGAACGTGGTGTCTGTGGCTGAAGGATTTTTCACATGATTGATGATTTACGTGGAATCACATCATCCTAGAAGGGGTAATACTATATATTATTCACCATCATGCTATTGACGTCTACGAAAATACTATTAAAGGACAGAATCTCCAGCCAAGTTTCCTAAAAAAGAAGTCTGGAGAGTCACCCTTTCTCTATTTATTATCTTCCACTAATACTAAAAAATAGTTTTTGTTATGAACTAGAACATAAAAACAGAGCAGTGCATACATGTGCACAGTTCAGTAAATTTTCATAAATCACTTAGGCCCGGGAATGAACTGTCGCCAGCTCCCAGAAGCCTACCTCATGCCCAAGCAAAGACATCCATGCTCCTGACATTTTATTTTCTTTTGAGATAGTCTTGCTCTGTCACCTGGGCTACAGTGCCTCGGCATCAGCCCAGCTCCCAGCAAGCTCAAACTCTGAGGCTCAAGCGATCCTCCTGCCTCAACCTCCCGAGTAGCTGAGACTACAGGTTCATGCCACCACACACACGGAGTCTTGCTGTTGCTCAGGCTGTCCCCAAGTCCTGGCCTCAAGCAATCCTCTCATTTCACGCTCCTGACTTCTATAGTAACTACTTCCTTCCTTTTTCTTATGGTTTTACCACGTAAGGAAAAGACATTTCTAAAACACTAGAGTTTGAATTTGCTTCTAATTTTGCACTTTGTGTAAATGGGATCATGCATTATTTTGTGTCTTTTTGTTCAATAGTTTCTTTCTTGATTCATTATATTCCGGATGTGAGTTAGTTGTCAATGATACATGTTTTGAATACTTGTCTCATTCTGTGGCTTGTTGATTTATTCTCTCATTATGTTACCTTTGATAAACATATATCCTTAATTTTAAAGTAGTGAAATGTATTGATAAAGACCTGGGTCTTTAATAACTATCAATAACATTTTATAATTTTTTGAGTAGAGGTCTTTTGATTTTGAGGCAATGGAATACTTAGATTATTTGACACATGGAGAAGATCATATGATACTTTCTCTACATGGCAAAATTAGTTTCAGAAGCAAGTACAAAATTATCAGTAATGATAATTTTCCTGATTGGTCCTTTTGTACTAGAATAAATCAATAATTAAGAGTAGTAAATTTCAATTAAAAATTATTAAAATTCTAGAAAAATAGTTCATGCAGAGTTGAAACATTATTTTTTGCAGAACACAGATGGAAAGTGGAGACCATTATCTTAAGTGAAACAACTCAGACACACGAGGACAAATACCTCATGTCCTTTCTTAATAAGTGGGAACTGAATAATGTGTACACATGGAAGCAGAGTAGAATGGGGGACAGTGGAGACTCAGGGATAATGGTGGATGGAAGGGGATTGGATGACAAGAAATTAAGTAATGGGTACTACGTATATTATCCAGCAATGTACACACTAAAAACTCAAACTTTACCACAACACAATACATCAGTGTAACAAAATTATACTTATACCCCATACATTTATGCAAATAAAAATTTAAATTAAAAAGTATAAAATAACACCTTATCATTTACATTCTGTTTCATTGTCTTAAATTTTAAATACAAATACAAACTTCAAGTGCTCACGTAGGGTAGTATTATAGGACTAAGTAATTCCAGCTTCTTTGTCTTGACTATTCTATTTCTTTGACTTTACTATCAATGTGCTATACAACGGTTCTCAACCTGTGGGGTGGGACCCCTTTGTAACAATGAAAATACATCCTGCATATCAGATATTGACATTACAATTCATAACAGTAGCAAAATTACAGTTATGAAGTAGCAACAGAAATAATGTTATGGTTGGGAGTCACCACAACATGAGGAACTGTATTAAAGGGTCGTGGCATTGGGAGGCATCAGGAAGGTTGAGAACCACTGTGCTATCAAATTCTTTATTTGAAAGCTACTATTCGAATTCAGGAGTAGGTAGCATCCTTGGGGTAGGAAACACAAACTGTGACCAGTGAGTTCAAACGAATCTAAACAGGGGGGAGCTAACTCTTAACGTGAAGAGCAGCTAGCTGAATGTGTGTACGATTGTCTCTGTTTTCCTGATTGAGTGGTAGACATTCTGTCTGTTCTAAGTGAAGCTCATATCTCCTCCTACTCTGTTGCTTGCCTTGCCCCTCTCCCTTGTGTCTTCGGATGACCATAAATTCCCATTTGTAATGTAGTCCAGCTAATCCATCTTTCTGATTACAGCCATGCTGTCTGCATTCTGTGTAAGAAACTTCTAGTGCAGCTGGTCAGTTCCTAAAAAGGTCATTATTTTGTTGTTCCTTTTGTTAGAAGAAAAATTGTAACAAATTGAGTTAAATGATCTAATTGGCTTCTCTTTATGATTCACAAATGGGGGCAGTATCTCCTATAGACATTTAGAACAGGCCCCGGGATGAGCTGAGCCCAGGAGGTGGGCTTTATAGGTAGAAAAGGGCCGAGGAAAGCAGAAACAGGGAACACAAAGAGGACTGGTTGGCATCATGTCACTTGTCACTGCAGGTGGCTTTCCTCGTATGGGTTAAAGCAGAGGAGACTTCTTTATCCTGCCAGGTCAAGTGGACCTGTTTGGGGAGTTTGTAATTCTCTTTCTCTCCTGATTTCTCTGAAGGTCAGATAGACAGATAAATTCCTAGTGCAGGAGTTTCCGTTTGGTGACATGGAACCAAACTGCTTTTGTTTTGAGTGCAGGAGCTCAGTCCAAATCAATGGCTTCCTGTAAATTTTCCTTAATATGTCAGTTATATAATCTACCTGGAATGGACTTTTTGTCTACAACATGAGATAGCAGTCACATTTCATTTTTTTCCCGTGTGGACATCAATTGGGCCAGCATCAGTGATTGACAAGACCGTACTTTCTCCAGTCTTCTGCAGCGTGAACCTTGTCACAAATCAGGCAAGCAGGCTGTGAACTCTTTTTAAGACTCTCTTCTGTTCCACTGGTTTCCCTATCATTCTAGCAATTCCAGGCTGTCTTTTGTCATCTTCCATTAGGTTCTGGTGTCTGGTAGTTCAGTCCTTATCCTTTGTTTTTCTTTGAGCTCTCCTTTACTACTCGTGGCTGTTAACATCTACTAATAAATTTTGGAACCAGGGTTCCATAAGTTTAGAAAACTTTCTTAAAAACAACAGACTCAAATAAACCCTGTCAGTATTTTGACTGGGATTGCTTTGAATCTACAGAAGGATTGGCCCAGACCTGACACCTTTATAATAATGATCTCCCAGTTATTAAACAAAGAATGTCTCTCTAGCTTTTGAATTTCTTTAATTTCCTACAACATGTTATGGCTTCGATGTGTGGAAGTCTTGCCCTTCTTTAGTTAGACTGGTTGCTAGATATTTGATTTTTTTTTTTTTTGGATGCTATTGTAAGTTTTATTTTTTAAATCTAATTTTTATTTGTTAGCTGCTGGCATATAGAAATAGAACTACTGGTCCATAGAAATCGCTTCTATTCAACGACCTTGCTATATTCATTTGTTAATCCTAATAGTTTATCCGCAGAGACTTTTAGATTCCATATATCTTTATAACTCCTATAGATAGTGTTGCCTTTCCAATTTTAATATTTTCCTCTTCTTTAACATTTTCTTACTGCATAAGCTAAGGCATCCAATATAGTGTCAACTAGAAACGATCATGGCAGAAATCCTTGTCTCATTCCTAATTGCAGAAAGACAGCTTTCAAAATTTTACCATTGAATATGGTATCTAGAGGGTGAGATATTAGGGGGAGATGTTCCTCATCAGATTAAGTTCTTTCATATCTCTAGTTACTCTTTTTTTACACATAGATATTGAATTTCATTAAGTGTTCTGTATCTATTGTGACAACCATATGATTTTCTCGTTTATTCTATTAGTATGGTATATTACAGAGATAGATTTTGTAATTTTATGGGGAATTTTAAAGACATAAATGTGGGCAGAGTAATGTAATAAAGCTCATCCATCCATCCTCTAATTTTAACAATTACCAACTCACAGCTAAGCTTTTTACATCTACATTCTCATTCCTTTCCCTGCATTTTTCTGAAACAAATTCCAGGCCTCATAGAATGAGGCCTTCACTTCTTCTGTTAAGTGTTTTAGTACGTGTCTCTAAAAGAAAGATACTATTCTTTTAGAAAACATAACCATGATATTATTTTCACATAATAATTCATTAATAGAAAAATACCTAGTATTGGTCCAAAATTGTAATTGTCTTATATTACTTATAATGATTTTTATTTTGTTTTGTTTTTTTGATCAGAGACCCAAATCAGGTCACTACATTGTGACTAATTGAGAGGCTTTTAAAATCTCTTTTAATTTATAGGTAACTTTTTTTATGGTTTTGCAATTTACTTGTTTAAAGCCCCCAAATTATCCTGTTGCCTTCCCCACACTCTGGATTTTCTGATTACATCCCCAGAGTGTCATCTCACATGCTTCTTAACTCCTGTATTTCTTGCTAATTAGTGACTGAATCTAGAGGCTTAATTTGATTCTGGATTGATTTATATTAAAAATAAAACCCTTTTAACAAGGCTGATCAGTGATGCTGTGTTCTTCAAATGGGAAGCATGTGATGTGCCTGATTTTCTTTTTTTTTTCCATTTTGGCAACCATTGTTCCTCAAAGCCTAGATCCCTTAGGTGACTGATTTTTATGTTAATCAGAACATGCATTTTAGTTACGTCAACTTTGGTCATGATTTATTTTGATCTTTGCATATTAATGTTCTAATCTTTTGCTTAGGACTTTTGCATCTGCGTGTAGAAATGAGATGGTCTATTTGTTTCCTTTTGTGATCTCTAGAAAGCATCTTCCACCTTGGATGTGAGCTCAAGTCTATCTGAGGCACCTGTATAGAAATGCTAGGCTTTTAGCCGCCCTCTCTTATACCTCCTTCCATGGTGTCTGGGGCTCTGGCGTCACAAGGAACTCTCATGATACCACACCTTGGTCAAGAGGCTCCCTGCTGATCGATGCTACTTCTTCACATCCTCAAATGGGAGGAACATTACAATGGGAATCAAAAAAGGTGGTGGAGTAGTGGAAAGACAACACTCCAACTGCTCACCCCCAAAATGTCCTAGATGTCCTGGAGGTTAGCCAAGCAATAATGTGCATCACTAGAGCCCTGGCCTAGTAGCCAGGAGACTGGGTTTGGAGCAGCCACCGACTGGGGCCTGGGGGCTGGGGGCTCCTGTTAGTTCATCTTTAAGTTAAAAGGTTAAATCAGAAACTTCAACATTCCTTTTGGCTCTAAAATTCAAGACTAAAATTCCAAAAGTCGATTTAGCCATTTACCTCAATGTGTCCTCCTCTTGAAATTCCAGCCAATGGAGACAATAGACCATGAAAAAGGAGGAGAAGAAAACCCCCCAGAGAACTTGGAAGGGCTTTTGAAAAACCTAGGCCAGATCCTTATTTTACAGAGACCATGATACTAGATGCACTCCTCCGATGAGGTGTTTGACAGGACCCACTGGAGAGGGCAGTAGTAGGTCTTCCTCCAAGTTTCCTCAATCTTGGGGGCCCCTGTTTTGCTTTCACTTTTTCAACAATACAAACAGCATTATTATCTTACCTCTATCTTCTAATTCCCCAGCTTCCTTTAGACTCAAAGCCCCATTCTTGAGAGAAACAGGCAACTGGGAGACAGAGTTCTAAAATCAGAGAGGTGGGTGGAAAATGTAGGTAACTAATCTGCCTTTTGCGTGAGGAATTGGAGCCTGTGGGCCAGGGAGGGTGTTTACCCAAGGTTAACAGGTGGGCAGTGGCAGAACTGGGATCAGAGCAGAGGGCTTCGGGCTTGAAGGTCCTGCCCTCGTCTACAGGGATTTCCCCATTACATGTTTCTGCAGTCTTCCCTGTCCTGCTTCCTTTAAAGGGGATCAGGCTGTGGCTTCTCCAGCCAATGCTGCCCAGACTCCAGGCCAGCTCTTCCATTCCCTCCCCTCCCTCACCCAGAGAGTATCTATCATCTTCCATTTGTCCCTCATTTCTTCCTAGGAGAGGTAAAGTGAGGGGATCTTGTGGTTATATCCCGCACACAAAAGGTGTGCCAAACACCCCCACCCCATGCCCATTGAGTGAGAGCACCCCATCCCCTCCTCCTTCCTCTCCTTTATTCCCCCTGCCCCCAACTTGAATTGAAATGGCTTTTTCTCCCATGGGGGCATGCATTAGATCATCTACTGGCTTCATATTAGTATTGAGTACATTGGATAATTGCTTTTCCATTCTTGTGATACTTTATTGAGAAGACTGTGTTTCAGCACCATCCAGGATATTGTAAAAGATGGGAAGTCACCATCTTTTTTATGGCTGAATGGTATTCCCTGGTGTACATATACCACAATTTGTTAATTCATTCCTGAGCTGATGGACATCTAGGTTGTTTTCATGTCTTGGTGATTATAAATTGAGCTATGATAAATAATCTAGTGCAAATGTCCTTATGATAAAAAAAAATTTTTTTTCTGGCTAGATGCCTAATAATGGGATTATGAGGTCAAATAGATCTAATATGAGTTCTTTGAGGACTCTCCTTACTTCTTTCCAAAGAGACTGTATTAGTTTGCAATCCTACCAACAGTCTTACTTTAAATATTTATTCTTTAGCAAACTAGCTGATTCATAATAATGATATCTCAGTTTTGAAAAGGTTTCTAGCAGACTGCTTAAATAAATTGCTTTCTTAAAACAAATAAGATGTTTTATTATCCTAAGCAGCAGGAAGTTTCCTATTGCTTTGAACACCGGGGGAAATCAACAACTCAGGATCCATTCAGTCAAGGCTGGGTCCCAGGCAGAGGAAAAAGTCTGTGTAATAACACATTTTCCAGTTTGTACCCTTGTCAAAGCACACAAAATGAGTCATATCAAATAATTACCAATGATAATAAATGTGTTTAAATTTATTAAAATAATGTTCATATATGATAAATTATTATATGATGCATGCATAAAAAATATTAGAATCAAGGATGTAGTTCTGGCGTGACATGAATCCTTTCCTGGCCTAAGTTTCTCCCTTGGAGATGGGACAGTTGAGATATTAAAGTCCCTTCTAGAACCAAATCCTATGCTTCTATCTACTGTCCATTTACCTTCAAAGTGCAAATACCAGGAATACCATTATTATGCCATAACAATTCTAGCATTCAACTTTCGATCTTTTACTGTTTCAAAAAAAGTTCAGTGTTTTGGCAGGTTCAAACCCAGCCCCAGCCCCCCCCCCAAAAAAAAAACTGCAAAAAAGAATTATTAAGGGAATCATCAATAAGAACTTTTTAACAAACAATGAAAAATCCATGTACTATAAAAATCATAGAGAATGTAACATAATTTTAAAGCTGCTTTAACATAATGAGAGGAGCAGTCTTAGGGATCCCCTGGAATAGAAAGAAAGATTAGTGATGATAGAGGCACCCAGGCTCAGGCTGCTGACACCTGAGCATACCAGCCAGCCAGAATGAAGGGCCCCTGAAACCTTGCCCTCAAACCCACTTTCCAACCGAGAAACATGAGATATATTTAATAAGACCCAGTCCATTCCCTTGAATTTTTTTTTAATTGTAGCTTTCTCTAAGTACATAAATATGGACTCTAAATTCCTTTAGCCTTTAATGTTTTTCCTAAGACTACTAATATATGTATTAGTTAATGACTATGGCAAAAGATGATATTCCCAGTTTAAAATTAATTCCCTATTATTCAGGTCTTGAGTATAAGTTCAAAAACAAGGTCAACGAATTCAAGTGAAATTAAAATGCTAATTGAGTTATACCTCTGCACTTAGCATAGAAAGATGGCAGAAGGCCAAACAGCCATCCCTAAATGTTGTGAAGACCAGCCTTTTATCAAAACTCTGAGATGTGGACTTCAACTCCCTGAAATGTCAGCTTGCTAACTAAAAACGGACCTGCCCTCCCGGCCTTCCAGATATATATCTTAAAAAAAGGTCAAGGGAGGGGGCTCAGGTGTTATTTGGCTGGAACCTTGGTGTGTTTTGCTCCTAAGAACCCAAAGGAACCTGGCAAAGGAGAGAATGGGTGGGGCTGACAGGTTTTCTCCTCCCACCTTATTTTATGACCAACCAAATCATCAATTCTGATGTGACCTGTTTTATCTTAGGATTCTCATGAAATATTTACAAGTGACTCTTACCTACTGAAGTCCAACATTTTTAGAACTGAGAGAAGAAACATATAACTTGTCTATCAGACTAACATAAGATCAGAGGTAGCAGAAAGGACAAGCTTTATATCCACATTGATTTTACTTCTGCAGGACATTTGAGAGGAATAAAACAAAAACAAATAAATAAATGTGTGCTCATGCTTAAATTTTGGAGAAAAAAATTACTTGTGATTAAATAAAGTTCAATTTATAATCTGATTACCAAAAATGAAAACAAAAAAAGTGCTGTTTTTTTTTACAATTTTAAGTTTATTTGAATTAAACCTGCTTAAGCGTAAATTTGGATTTGACACCAGGAGAAATTTAGGAGCAGGAATCACTTTTAGTTGTGGAATATTTCTAGTTGCATTAGTTTAAGGCTTTTTTTGTATTTTGGATTTTTTTTAAATAAGAAGGGTTTCACTATGTTTAAGTATTGAATTTTCCTAAAAGCATATTCCCAAGTCTCTCATTTCAGGTTCATTTAACTTCCAGTTATGAAAAGGAAAGCTTTTGCTGGGATAAAATGCTGGCATTTATTTTGCAACTTTACAAATTATGGGCAATTATGAGACCCTGGGCCTAGACCCTTAGAGAAATCAGGGTGAAAAATGAATAGTGTGTGTATATAGATGTATGCATAATATATCTGTGTATATATAAAATATTCACATAGATATTACTTTGGGGTGCATACAAATTATATATTTTAGTAATAAAATAGAGCAAATGGTAAAAAGTAAATTATGATAAAATACTACATGCCCTATTGTGTGACATATTTTATTATAATTTATATATTTATAATAAAACGTAGTATATAATATTATGTGTCAATATAACACAAGGTGTCCATACAGTTCATGTGCAGTTTTAAAATAGTCGTCTATTTATTGTGATTTAAAATACACAACTGTTTTGAAATTGTACATGAACTTTATGGACCCCTCCCCATTTTAAGTTCCATATGTGTTTAAGGATAACAAAGAACGTTCCCCAATAATGTGTCATCTGTGCCAGGTGATATTCAAGTACTTGAGGTGCTTTTAGAAATGTGCTAGGATTTTTTTCTTCTCCAAACCCTGCCAAGTAAATATCATTATCCCCCTTTGCTAGATGGGTAATCTAAGGCTTAGAAAGATAAAGCACATTTTCCAAATCTTCCAGCTAGTCCAGGGCAGATTTGGCTCAAACTCAGGGCTTCAAATTCTAACAGGTGTAACTTAAATGAAATAAAATGCATTTTTGTCTTGCTTTTTTTTTTTCCTGCCCTATTTTTGTGGACATGGTGGGGGGATATGGGACAACAGTTCTGTAAACAGATGATTATGTCATATCCACCTGATGACAGAGAAGAGAAGCCAGAAGGGAGAGGTGAAGAGGTGGGGGAGGGGCCCTGGAAGGGAAACTGTTCTGTGACGAGACATTATTCTCAATATATTCAGGTCCTTTTTGAGTTTGGAACTAGCCATTTTAGGTAAACACATTTGTTTTATATTTGATCATGAGATTGATTCTTTTTAAAGTTCTGATATGAAGTCTGGAAATGGGGATTTGACACCAGAAGAAAACTAAATCACAGTTATCTATGAGTTTTCTGAACATTAAGTTCCAACTTCCGTGGCTGACTGATTATAACAGAAGGGAGGTCAACTTGTCAGTGAAAGGCAATTCTGTGTGTGTGTGTGAGAGAGAGAGACAGAGAGAGAGAGTTGTGTGTGTGGTGCAAGCACATGTGTGGTGCGTGAGTGTGTCTGTGTGAGGGTGGTGTGCTGGGCACACTGGGCTGGAAGGAAGGAGGTGGTCAGATGATGCCTACAGCATGAGGACAGTGGCAGCCCCAGGTTCTGAGCCGGGCAATCACATTGGGAAGGACAGTGACATGCAGGGCAAGGGCACAGCAAGGTCAGTAGCGGATATCCTGGGCGAGGCCCTTCGTTCCCTTCATTCTTCTCTGGCTCTTCCGGGCACCAGTCAGCCGATCAGCCGCATCAACCCTCGTGATCAGTGGGGTTACCAGAAGTCACAGTCAGATTGTCCTCATGGCTGTTGTCCTTCCACCATCAGAAATTCTCATATTCTTGATGGTAAAAAGGGCCTTGGGATAGCTTCATAGAGTCTAGCCAAATGAAGGCCACTGAAAATGTACTCAAGGTAAAAGGCATGGCCATACTAGCCAGGTGACGTGCCCACTCTGAACCAGGGCCTTTGGTTATCTATCTACCCACCCTGCAAGGTAGATGAGAAACCAAGTAAGTGGCTTGGCCCTGTCCAAGCTTTGGCAGCTATGTGACAGAGTGCACCCTCCCCACCAGCTCTGGCCCTTCAGGAGCACCAGTGCTTCCACAGCAGTGGTGGGGGGTCCACCCAGCAGGGCTAGGGGCCTCCAGGCACAGTGAACCCTAACAGAAGTGACGGTCATGCCCAGCACAGGCAACTCACTAGAAACAGCAGCTGTACCCAGGAGGATACGGTGTGTGTGAGACTGTGATGCAGTGTGTGTCTGTGCATGGCCCTGAGGTCCTCCAGAGGCCACACGGTAACAGTGTGGGAGCATGTGTGCAATTCTTTGCAGAACTCCCTCACATGTTTTGGGGAAACAGGGCAGGGAGCTTGGGTCGTGCAGCTGCATGTGGCAGTGAGAGTTAGCAAACTACAGGTTCTTAGTGCCAAACCACCACTGTTGAACAAAGCTGAGGAATCCTCAGAAAACTCTAAAGTTACGTCATCGGGCCTCATAACAACATAAACTAGTACTCACACAGTCAGTGCATTTTTACAGGATTCCAGAGGATGGGGCAACGCATTACATCTCCCACTTGGCACCTGAGTTACCTGTCAGTGCATTCGGAGTCAGCTTTGGTGCTCACCTGGGAGGCCCTTCTACATTTGCCGCCCCTCATTTTTCTTTTCTGTCCTACTTCTGTCCTCCCACCATGCTGGCTCCATCCTGCAGTGCCCTGGGTCAGGAAGGTATGAATACTTCATTCCTGGCTCCATCCTGGGGGAGGACAGTGGCTTCTTAGAGTCTCATAAAGTGCTTCAGATTCTTTGGAATGTCTCATCCACAGCACAGGAATCCCTTGAGAATCTTGCTAAGATACAGACTTTAATTTAATAGGTGTAGGGTGGGGCCCGAGGGTTCTACATGTCTATCAAACAACTTCGTGGTTTCAATGTTGGCAATCTGTGATCCACACTTTGAGCAAATAGGATCAAAGACACAAGAAACATTTTCTGTAGCGATAATGATGGCCAATCATAACAACTTCAGATCACTCACCAGGGCATGGAAACAAACAAAAGGAAGGAAGAAGATTGAGAAACCATCCTGCCACATGCAGGGACACACAGCAAACTTGAAATAATGTTTTAGCATAACGGTTGAGTTGTGTTACCGGGAAGCAATGCACCCCATCTCTCCCTCCACAACCAGCAGGATAATGGTGAAACCCACGTGGAGGAGTAGTGTGTGAAAGCTCACCCCGGCTTTGGGCTGGGCCCTGTGTATCTGCAGCCCCTCCAGCGTGTCTCACGGGAGCGCCTAACACACGCGAGTCACAAAGATCTCTCTTTCTAGGCTTGCAATCGTTGAAACTGCAGTCTTTGAAATAAAGGCTTCATCAACTGCACTGACTTATTTTTTTCTGTTTGTAATTGTTCCCTGCAAAATTTGTTTCACTGCTAAAGGAAATTAACTTCTCTTCAGTGTAAAAGGATACACAATAAGAAAGAGAATAAGCCCGATGGAAAAGACTGCAACAAGAAGCTTGTTACTGGCCATATAAGCTCTCCTGTTTTTATGCAATTAGGGTGGTACCAGCCCTTTTCTTAGAAGCCTTTTATTCTGTGATTATGTCCTATGTCTCATCCTAAAAATGCTCCTGCCCCAAAGCAATTTGATTTTCAAACTCTGTTTGCCCTCTGATCGAGCCGTTGCTGTTTCAGCACTACAATAGTTCACTTGTCTGATTCATTCACATGTAGTTTATTTCAACATGGAGTCTGTGGAGCGATGAGAGGAACCCCCACATCCTGGGAAAGAAGCAAGTGGATTTTTGTCTTTTGAACTTGCATATAATCCCTTGACATGAGGTGAGGAAGAGTTGATGACATTTCAATGATAATAGATATTTAGAAGCTACCAGTGTGAGAGACGAAAAGAAAATGGGCTTAACTCTGCAAAAGTACTATTGATTGCAGTTATTTAAGCTTAGTTACCATGCAACTCAATAGTAAATAGCTTGCACTTGCCTATGTGGGCGTGTATCATTAAACATGAGACTTTTTTATTTAATTCACACAGTATACTATGTCCAGTGCAAGGCGTGAGCCTCACATAGTGAGATTAATGCCTCAAACCACAGGAGTCACATTTTGTATGATCAATGTCCTCATTCTTCTGGTGGTCTTTTCAATTATTCACAGCACTCAGAAGAATGGTTATTGTCCTATTGCTCTTAGGAACATAGCCTGAATGCCCAGCTCAACAACCCATTCCCTGGCATGACTCCACCATTGTTTTTGTTTCTTCCTGACTGCAGTGGTGTGTTTGGGCCTTTGCACAGTGGTTTCTTTGCTCTCTGGAGTGTTTCTGCCCTGATCCTGGCTTCCTGCTCCTTGTCCCTCAGGTCTTTGCTGTGGGTGATCCTCTCCCTCTCCTCTGCTCCTCCCTAAAACTGGATTAGATGCTCCTTATATATATTACTTACACATAACACTTCTCTTATTTAAAATTTCCACATTCTACTAATATCACTCACACTAATCTGTGTTCCTTTTCAGACAATGAGCTCCTTGTGGGAAGGGAGTTAGTTTTGTTCACTCTCATGTCCTCCATATTCAGCACAGTGTGTGGCATTTAATAAGACTCAATAAATATTTCTTGAATGAATAGATGAATGAGCAAGTCCTTCTCTCCTGTCCAGCTCACAGCACACTGCTTCTTCCTGCCACAGAAGAGAAAGGCAGTCTGGTTGGAATAAATCGTTATTTTAAGAATATTGTGATTGATGTCCATGACTGTGCTAGAATCCGGCCAATTTTCTCTTTTTTATAAACCAGCATCAGATTGTTCAGCTGAAATGAACAGTCTTCATATCATTGGCATAACAGAATCCTCTACTATTGTTCTGATGCAGGGGTGCTCCAGTAAAGGAAGGGAAACCCCCCTGAACTCATCAAGTGGGTTCTTGACTTCGCACAAGAATGAGTTTGAGGGTGAGCCAATTAGCCAGGGGAAGGATTTATTAAGACAGAGACAGACAACAGATCCTACTCCACAGACGGAGTAGGGGATCCCCTTATGGAGCAATGGTAACATTTTTAAATGTTAAAGCACTCTGTCTGTGACCAGTCTTGTCTTAAGGTCAGGCATAGAGGTTAGTTGTGATCTGCTAGGTAAGCACGGTTTGTAAGGCATCTGGCTTAGTAACTCATCCACTCTTGAGCGGTCCTGGGTGGCAACTTGCTGGTGACTTCCTTGTTCAAGGTGGGTAGGGTCTGGTGTCAATCAAAACGTCTGCACTCGGGGTCTCTCGGCCTTCCTTTTTTTGCCTTCTCCCTACTCATAAGTTTTTACATATAAAAGAAAACTAAAAGGACTTTGCTTTATTTTAAAATGTCAGGGTGGATTGGAATACCATGAAGACATATTATAAATTAATTTCATAATTAAAGAGCAGAGTCAGTTAAAAGCTCATGGGTCCAGAGCTTCCTTTTATTCATCGTCATAGTATTTGGTCTGTGCTGAGTTCCCAGTAAATTCAAGTTATTAACTTTACAACCTCTTCTTTGATCTTTTCCCCCAATCCACTTCTTCCTCTTCAAACACTGACATTAGCAAAATTGACTTCAAACTCTAAAGAGCTTAGAAGACAGAGCACTGAGATTTAATTTATTTCTGAGAAAGAGTTAAGTGTGCTTCCCCTCCTCTATGCGTTAAGCAAGCTTCAGCCCTTTCTTAAGCTTCAGGTCAATTCAACATGTGGTGGTTGTATGTCTTCTATGCACTTAGAACTGTATTAGGCTAATCTGAAACTACTCAGGTGATTATAAAAACCTATGATGTTGCCAATTATAAAGCAGCTTCAAAGTCTAGCTGTAATTACTCCCTTAGGGACTGGTACTCAGTGTTCCCATAAACTCATTTTCTTAGCACTGGTTTCCAAGCCTTTAAATATGCTCTAACACCCCATCCTTGATCAACTCGTTCTCTCTCTGGTTCCAGAATAGAAAGCATGTACCACTGGGAATAGAAATTCGCAGCCTAGATAGTAATCTACCCTATAGTGTAAAGAATAACCTACGATGTATATACATGAGTAATCTACATACATACTATTAAAGGAAATTTGCAAAATATGATCCAACTTCATGAATCAACAAAAATGATAGATTCGGAGGAGTCTGAAACCATCTTTCACACTGAAATGTTACATTTGGTTTGTTCTTCTGCAGCCTACTTTGAAAATCAAATATATGTCGGAAGTAAAGGCATTAGCTTAAAACTCACACAGCAAATAAATCATAAGACAGGCCTGGAATTCATTTCTCTAATTTCTCCTAAGGTGGTTAGCTATGGTGGAGGTGGTCAGATGGGGATTAGCATCGCCAAATATTTTGCAAAACTTTTGTCCAGTGAGGTGAGCTAAGGATACAACTTTAATTTGGGTGTCAGAGTCCTTTGTAGACTTCATAAGCTTTTAAAAGTTATATAAATATCAGCACCATTTGCATGGGTATGAACCAGGATCAGCGGCAGAAGGGGAAAGAATGTTGGTAGGCTCCTGCACGCCCTTCCTGAATTTATGCATGCTGCCGCCTCCTAGTTTATACGCACTGCAGGGGGTGAGGGGCTGAGGGGCATAGTGTGCCACCGGCCATTTGCGTGAGGTGTTTGGAAGTCCAGGGCTGCCTCTTTTGTGTTTATTCCCCTTTTTGTGAATGCATGAATCATCTTTGCACATTGATGGAAATGTGAGTTTGGTGGCTGCTCCTTTATAATAGATAAGATGATGATTGGCAGAAACAGAACCAGACTATGGGTGTCAGTAAAGAAGGAGATGGGTAGAAAAATAGGACGTAGGAACCTAAGGAAAATAGCATAAGAGGAAACGACAGTTCAACCAAGAGAAAAAAGCCATGGTGTCATTACTATAGTTAATAGATGTTAAAATAACCTACAGATCAGTGGTCCCCAAATTTTTGGCACCAGAGACCAGTGTCATGAAAGACAATGTTCGCATGGATGGACCAAAGTTGGGAGGATGGTCTGGGGATGATTCAAGTGCATTATGTTTCCACCTTAGATCATCAGGAGTTAGATTTTCATAAACAGCACAGTAGGCTCTTGCAGTGGGGCTTGCACTGCTATGATAATCTAACACAGCAGTGGCTCTGGCAGGGGCAGAGCTCAGGTGGTGACGTGAGTGATGAGAGGCAGCTGTAAATACAGATGAAGCTTTGCTCACTTGCCCACTGCTCACCTTCTGTTGTGCACCCCAGTTCCTAACAGGCCACAGGCTGATACTGGTGCATAGCTGGGGGTTGGGAGCTGCAGCTATATGTGGTTACTTGGTTAAAGACAAAGTAGTCAAGTGTCTTCTGGAGCTTGAAGCTGACTGGGGACCTAAAGTGAGAAGAATTGAGATGTGATAACTAAAAATGCAAGAGAAAAGCCTCTCAAGGCTTAAGGGGCAGGGATATGTGTGGGGAGGGGTCATTAGATTGGAACAGATTCTCTCAAGAAAATGCCACCAAAACTGGGACCAAGAAAAGGTACTTAGTCAGCCTGGGGTGGAACCGTTTGACCAGTAAGAGCCAGACCTATGTGTGGGAATGCGTGACTGAGCTGAGCGTTTCTCACCATAGCTCCTACCAAGGTGAGCATAGACGCAGCTTGGCAAGACGGGAAGTATGTGCCCTCCTGGTTGCTGAGATACGAGAAGAACAGTAGAGTCTCCTGCCCATAATAGGTTCAGAGAGTGGGAGGGGAGGCATATCTACTTAAGTAATCACAACATAAGGTAGATATTACAATAAATTTGTATACCAGCCACTTAAGGGGCCAAGCATCTTTCTGATTTCTAATGCTCTTCCTCTTTCCAAGGAGGAAAAGATGACTACTAGACCTTCTCAACTGAAGGGAAACTCCTCCAGCTCACACTCTTTCCAGCTACATTCATGCTTTTGGACTTTTCATTTGAAATTGTAAAATAAAAGACCTCTTATTTTCTCCAAAGAGTTTTAGCCATCTGCTGATCGGTAGGAAGGGCCGAGAGGAAGAAAGAGCGGCTCAGCATCAGTGGGATTCCCCGATAGCTCTGAAATTGTGCTCATGGTTGTCAGCCAACACTCAATCACCTTCTTCCTTGTTGGCAGAGTCCCAAATCTGGTGTGGCATCTACCTCCCTCGTGTGACCCAGGGGAGTCGCCAACCCAGCCCAGCTCCAGTGGGAAACTCTAACACATCTAAGCCAACCACCACATGGTGGGATTTGTTTAGGACGAGCTTGTGGGCCACTGTGACCAAAGAATTAGGACAGAAGATCTTCTGGGGGACTTCTGAAAAAAGGTTTCCTTGGTCCTGAAGGAGACACCCATGAAGACATGGTCTCTTCTGCCTCTGGATGTGGTTGTGTCTATTGTGAAGCATGAAGAGGCAGCAACCTTCAGCCATGAGGACCAGAAGGATACACGAAAGTTGGCAGAATAGCATCTGAATCCTGGAGCACATTTTTCTAAGCAATAAATTTAGGAATCTTGGGCATTTTATTTTGCATAATGCTAAATTTTCCTTTTTCTTTAAGCCACTTTCCATTGGTTTTGTTTCTGTTTCTTGCAGCCAAAAGCGTTTGAGACACAGGCTGGAAATGTTTCTCAAGATTATTCTGGTTCAGTAACATGAGTGCCTGGTGAGGTTATATAAGAGACACGGCTGTTTCCTCCTCTTCCCACTCAGGATCATTTCCCTGGTTCCTGGAAGTGGCTATAGGCTTATTCTCATAGCTACTGACCCATGCTGAAGACTGTTGCCTGGGCTTCTGTAGGCGAATCCTGGAAACAACAGCCTAATTGAGCACTTTCTTTTCATTGCCTTATTTCTCCCTAATCCCAACCCTTCACTTTCCATCCACGTGGGAATCCTAGATGCTAAATATTCAGGCTCATACCTACTCTGCTCCTATCTTCTCCTGGGTCCCTGTGGTCAGGGTGCTCCCTCCATAATACACACATAGTAATAAGACTGCTCCCTCCTCCCCAGACAGAGCCCACGAGTAGCCAAACTACTCAGGAAAAGAAAAGAGAAAATACATCTTAAACCCACATCGAAAAGTGAGAGGGGGAGACATGAGGGCAGGTGGGACAGACCCGACCAGGTGAGAATGAATGGATGTGAGATTCAGGAAGGTTGTAAACAAAAGAAGGCCACGCTGCATGGCATTTGTTTCACAGCTTTTATTCGCGAACACAGATAGTTGTGAAGATTAAACCATATTAAGGAAAATGATCCATCTTTTCCTAGTTTTAGATATTGGGAGACTAATCAAATGAGAAAAGAAAAACTTTTATTTGGTTGTATAAAAGTAGCACAAATTATAGTAATTTATGTAAACAGCATATTATTAGCCCCTAATTACCATGCTGGACTGTAACAACTGTGCACACATTAAATATGGCCTGTGCTTTATCTGCTGTCCTGTGTTCCTGGCCCTCCTAGAGTCACTGAATCACTGTTATCAGCTAGTGTATGATGCTGGCTCACAACTTTACAGAGTTGAAGAGGCCACTGCCTGTAATTTACCTACGTGTTTCCCAATATGTCTAATGTTCTCTCGTAATCCATTATGGAACTTATTTAAATTTTCAACCAGCATTACATTTATGTTATGGTGTAAAATTTCAACAATTTCATTTTTGTTGTGCCTAGTATTCTTTCCTACTGTTTCAAAGGATACCACTTAATTATTTGGGAGTCACTTAAATGGGGCTTAGTAAACACTGGCATTTTTTCGCAAAAGCTTCACAGATATGAATTCATGTCATTGCTATAACAAACCTATGAGGTCTTGTGGCAGACACTTTTGCCCTCCATGCACCCTCAGCCCCCTCCCTGATTACACTTGCAGTCACAGTGGACAGTTCCAACATGGCCTGACAGTGAGGACCCCCTGTGCATAGAGAGACATCCCACTTTCCCTATTGTATTCAGCACTGTGAGGGTCCTCAACACAAAGATGTCCCCATTACTGTCAGGAATGACCTGTTCTTTACTGTCCCCCTCCAGAAAATTCTCTGCTCTCCCTGCCTCCCCTGCCCTTCCTTCTTCACCTGCTGGGATCATCTTTCAAAAAAATGTCACTTATACCACCAACGCTTTTTTCTCAGATCTGTTTTGGGAAGTACTCAAACTACAATACCAGGTTCTATTATTATCTTCTTATGGAGGAACAAACCAAAGCACAGAATGGTTTAATAATTTGCTCAAAGTTATCCAGCTAGTGAGTAGGGGAGTCAGGACCTGAATTCAGGCTTTGGGGTCCATGTTCTTGACCATTACCCCATACTGCCCCTAAAAATTGTACTCTGTAATTTGGTAAACACATTCATGTTCCACTAATACATATTATTCTCAATAATATAAATAGGGTGAGGGGGTTGGCATATTATGGGCCATGGCCAAAGCTGGTGCATGGCCTGTTTTTGTAAATAAAGTTTTATTGGGACATAGTCATGTCCATGTGTCTCTATACAGTCTATGGCTGCTTTTGTACCACCATGGTAGAATTGAATAGCTGTCATAGAGATCATGCAGCTTACAAAATCTAAAACATTTGCTATTTGTTCCTTTTTCACAAAAACTTTGTCAAATCATGCAATTTCACGTTAAGGCATGATCATTCCCAGCTGGAGTCTATTTTATGGATATTATGGGGACTCACTGAGCGTGGCTTGAGTTTGGGTTGGGTAGCTTTGGAGATACTGAGTGTCTATTTGACAATCATGTTTCTTGCTACACTGTTCTGGATGAGTCCAAGGATTGGTCAGATAACCAAATACCGAGCCTGTGGTTTGTTCTTCTACTAGCTGCCAATTAAATGGTTTTTGGCTATTTCTCCTTTTCACAACCTTGTCATATATTTATTATAAGACATACATACCAGGCGTCCCTCTCCCATTAACAAATACACAGCATGGCCAGATACGTGGGTTGGGACCAAAGGAAGCTTCCCCTGGAGATATAATCATATGGGAGAGGAGTTTCACTAATTCTGTGCAGGCAAGAGAGATCTCATCTTATTTTTAGATGATTCAATGGGAACGCTATGATAGAGTTAGATATTAGTTAGGTCAGATGTTTGCTTTGGGAATTTGTGTGTCTATGGCAATTTCTGCTGGTCCTGGAGCCACAGCATTTGCTTTGTGCATTTACACACAGGTGTCAAAAGCACATTTGTAGCCATTCCCATTGAAGATACTCATTTGCTATCCCGAGCAATCAAAAAAATACCGTTATACAACATTTATGCCAATTTGCCAAGTGGAGAAGTTTTTTATTTTCTCAGGATGCTATAGTAACACTGTAAATCACAGAAGGTGTTGTTATTTACATAGACACACTTTGATAATATCTGCTTCTCCAATCAATGGTTTGAGAACATTCTGGAATATATAATATGTGAGAAAGATACCACTGCGTATGAATAAAAATAGACCAAGGAGGCAAGAAGGACCTTCTATGCCAATGTTTCCTTTTCAGTCATGTTCATGTACCAACTGTTTATTATACATTCTAGACTTACAGACAAGGTCTTCAGATAGTGTCACCAGTACTTGTTAATCAAAACTCATCTATCTTCTCAAGAAGGTTTTTGCCACCAAAAAATAAAAGTTATCCAAACATGCATCTAACTGTCTTGCCCCAACTCAACTATAATTTCATAGAGATTGTTGATGACACTCAGTGCCTCCCAATTGTCCCCAAACACTTGGCAATCTTATGCACCTTTTCAACTTAATTATTAATTGGAAAAATTAATTAATTGAAGATGAGGAATCTCCAGTACAAACAAATGACACAGTGGACTGTGTCTTAGAAAGAATGAATTATTCTGAAAGCATAAAACAAAACTATGGTTACCATTTGATAAATGTTTTGAGTTTACAGAACTTGGTCATTCACAGGCTGAGCTTATTGGAAGTGAGTACTCCCAGAGGATACAGGAGGTCCCCGAGTTATAAGCATCCACTTTATATAGTGGATGTTAGTACATACAGATAGTACGTACTATCAAATGGAGGCTGTTACATGTAATAGGTAAATGTACCTCTTCCAACTTATGTATAAATTCAGCTTAAGAACAAACCCATAGAATCTGTCTTGTTCCCAATCTGGGACTGCCTGTATACCTTTGGTGAATCAGGGGATGCTGATGTCCCTCCTTTTGTGAGGTTGTGGTGGTAATCATGACTGAGTGACAGGGATTGGGAACACACCAGTGGGAGTGTTCAGGTAGCCGCCAAGAATGTGCAAACAACATACCAGTCAAAAAGTTTGGAAGGGGAGCAGGTCACATAGGTGAGCCTTTGTGAGACCATGATTCTTAGAGCAGGGATGGGGGTGGGAAGGGACAGGAGAGGGGGAGGAGCATAACCAAATGCCCAGAACTGCTTCAAACTGAACAAGGCCTCTGTGTCCTCACCTTGCCTGCGGATCCTGATACACCGGCCTCATGCGTATGGCTGTATTCCTATAGCTCTTTATAGCATCCCTGCTCAGTCTGAACATGCTGTGCAGACCCTGCCAGGGCTGTCCTTCATGAGAGATGCTGGCAGCCACAGCTGGAGCTTGTCAATCACCTGAAAGAGCAGAGCTCTCTTGGGTATCCAAGGTACTTACTGACCCAAGTATCAAAAAGACAGCAACTACACGCCAGCTTTCCTCTCTCCATTTGCATTCTGACCCTTACAGAGCTTTCCCAAGTGACCCTCTTCTTATTATATTTCCTTGCCTTTGCTTTCTGTCCTAGTTCTTCCAGGTTTTCCCCTTGTTACATTATTCATGGCTTTTATTTCTCATTTAGTAATTTATTTTAAATTTTATTCATGTTTTTATGCCCACTTAACCCAGCTCCTTATCTTGAAAATTGGCTGCTCTAGAGTGACCAGAGAGGGAAGAAGTAGCAAAGCATCAGTCCTTTCTAAAAAATTATTTTTAAATCATTTCATCATCATTATAATTATTTTTTATTTTCATCAGTGGCAAATGAGCTCTCCATTAGACAGCGATTCTCAACCTTGGCTGCACATTGGCCCCATCTAGACAACTTTGAAAAAATCCTGACACCTGAGCTTCATCTACAGAGATAGATTGTGTTTTAATTAGCTAAGATTAGGGGCATCTTTAGATGTTTAGAACCCCTTTACCTCCTCTTTCCACATGACTATCATTCTCTAAGATATCCTTATAGATCAGAGAAGCTGGTTCAAGCCTTTGCCCCATTGCTGTGTAGCCCTGGGCCAGTCCACCCAATCTCCCAAGACTCAGTTTCTTCACCAGGAAGAGCAACAGTCTCAGCACTCACGAGGCCTCCAAGGTTAGAACCTTGTCTGCAGTGCATAGAGCCAGGAAGGGCTCAAGAGAAATTGAATGAAATGGAGTCAACTAATGGTGCTTGTAGCCATACATGATCCCCTGTCTATCAGTGCCTACTGTATGCACTGATGAGAAGTTATCTTTTAGGGTCTCAGACTGATTCTTTCCAGCTTTCAGCTCTCAGAACCTCTGTGCCACCCTCTGACAGCCTTCACTGATCACCAACACGTACATCAACAAAAGGTTTTGACTTTATTGTATAAGCCTTGAGGTGGTGTAACAGAACTTTTTTTCTCTACAGTCACTACATGCAGCACAGAATTGGAAGGAGACCAGCATGCTCTAAGGAAGCCAGCCAGGGAGGGGACAGGAATTTATCTTCCTTATCTGCTTAGGAGCCCTTGAGTTTGTACCCTTCCACCATAAAGCAGAGAGTCAATGAATGTAAGGCTCTGAAGCAATGGACCCGAGGCCTACTTTGTAGAAAGCAAGAGGGTCTTCTAGCCCAAACCAGTGGTCTCTTTCTATGACATTATACTGTCTCTCCCCTTGTAGTAAGATGATGCCTTGGTTTACATAGGTCCTTTACTGGGAAGAAGACTGTGTTTAAAAGCAGAGAAGGAAAGAAGAAGAGAGGAGACAAAAAAAAAAAAAAAAAACACTTTAGCTCATAGTGCTAATAATCAGAGTCTATAAAGAACTCAAGCATATCCGCAAGAAAAGAGCAAACAACCTAATTAATCACTGGGCAAGAGACATAAACAAAACCTTCTCCCATGAAGAAAGATGAGTGGCCAACAAACACATAAAAAAATGCTCCTCATCCCTAGTCATCAGAGAAATGCAAGTCAAAACCACCTTGAGATAATCACCTAACCCCAGTGAGAATAGCCCATATCACAAAGTCCCAAAGCTGCAGATGCTAGTGTGGGTGCAGAGAGAAGGAAACAGTTATGCACCATTGGTAGGATTGCAACCTAGTACAGCATTTTAGGGAAAAAGTATGGAGAATCCTCAAAAAGCTAAACGTAGACATTCCATTTGATCCAGCATCCTCACTACTGCGTATGTACCCAGAAAAAAAAAAAATTATTTGAGCATAAGGACATTTGCACTCAAATACCTATAGCAGTTCAATTCACAACCACAAAGATGTGGAAGCAACCCAAGTGCCCATCAACACACAGATTAGATTGGTTAATAACCTGTGTGTGTATGTGTGTATAGATATAGATGTAGATAGAGATAGAGATAGTTATATGTATATATGTGTACACACACACACACACACACACAGCCTGTGGGCAACTCTGGGCAAATATCCTCCCTTCTCTATTCATCAAATAAACACTATATTTGATCACTTTGTGTCCTGGTAGCCAACAGCTCCCATTGTAAACTTCAGTTTCTACAAATTCAGTTGTCTCCTTAAAACTATGGGAGGGATCTGTAAAAGGAGACTTTTTTTTTTTTTTTGCAGTTTTTGGCTGGGGCTGGGTTTGAACCTGCTACCTCCAGCATATGGGCCTGGCGCCCTACTCCTTTGAGCCATAGGCACTGCCCTACAAAAGGAGACTTTTAAATACCTTCCCTCTGATACTCTTTCTCCTTTGCCTCTCCACTCCCAGTTTTTATGGGAAGCATGAGGCAATCAGGAATGTGGGTGGACATTTCAATTTTCTCAAGAAAAGTCTTAGTGGGAGTGGGAAACAGTGATGAGTGACAAGATTTTGATAGATGAAATGTTTTCAGATTTAAAGATTATTCAAGGCAAGCAGACTTCCCTTATGTTTCTTCAGAGGAAAATTTAATATCTCCATATTGTTATTCCCACTTTTTATGTTCTAGCCCACTTTTACCCTTATATGTAGTCTCCCACCCACTCATAAGTTGTATTCTCCCAGGGCACATTTGTCAGAGAAACAATAGTAATAAGGTTTACATGCTATTCCATAATATAGCTATATTGCTATATATTGCTAATATATCTACATTTAATATTACCCATTTATTCATTTACTCATTCACTCATTTACTCAGCAAATATGCACTGAGCAGTGGCCACATGCCAAGCCCTCTCCTCAGCAGTGGGGTCCAGTGGTAAACAAAAGGGATACTGGCCCCACTATCATGGTTCTTACATGGAGGTGAGGAGTGTCAAATAACAATGAGTAAGATAATTATGGATTAGAACAAATGCTCTAACTTGAGGAGGTCTACTTTAGATAAGGCAGTCAGGGAAAGCATTTTGATTTTTGAGCTAAGACCTAGAGAAGGACACTAACTATGCTTTTAAAAAGCTGGTTCGGGGAACCTTCCAGGCAGTAGGTACAGCAGGTTTGAAGGCCTGAGGCAAGAGAAGACTGCATATATTTGACAGATGAAAATGAAGCCTGCTAGCTAGCTGCCCTGGTAAGAGGAAAGGCAGGGCTCTGCAATTGCCTGTGGTCCACAGGCCAGTGAGGAGCCTTCCTGTTTTTAATACAACTTCTGTGACTTGCTTGAATGGGTGGAATATTTATTAACCCAGGATTTCTTGCCCTTCAGATATTCCAGAGTCACTAATTTGAAACTCTCTTGGAAAAAGTAAAATATGTCTCTCAGAGTGACTGAAAATCTTTGCCTTATGAAAACTCCTTACAGCCAAAGTCAGTTTTTCTTAACATGGGAGACCTGAGTTCCTTGCAGGTACATCATTGGGTTTCATAAAGTACAAAGTAGAATCTGAATTGATAAACACAATCCTTGGATTATGTAAACTCTAAATATGGTCTTGGACAAGTAATGAGCATGTTCTCAAAAGTAATCTTGCCAGGAGGACGATAGTGATGACACCTATTGCATTGGGATACCCGATTTTATTTCTATTATATCTCTATAATATTTTATCATGCAACAGAACATGTTTGTGAGAAATATTAAAGCAACATAAAATGCGACTCATGAATAATATTCTGTATTTCAGATTAATAAGAGATAATTCATGCAAACAATGGCACAGTACCTGAAAAATACTCATTAATGTTAGTTGTGGTTATTGAATAGAAAGAATAAACCCTAGCTTAACTCTAAAGACTTTAGGTACTCAGAGAACAACGCCCTCTTGGATTTTACCAGAATGAAATCTCCAATCATTTTGTTTAAGAAGGAAACCACAATCTTCAAATTGTGTGTAAATACATTTCCTTTCGAAGCTCAAAATACTCCTGTGTTTTTTAAAAACAAAGCAATTATGCCTCCACCATTAAACATGGCTTTGTTTACTTACCTGGTTTCCTTTCATTCTCATAGGCCACAGTTATCATCATTGTAGTTAGCCAAAAAAAAAAGTTTTAAAGACTGATTAGGTTTTAAAAATCCCAATCTGTCCCATTCTTGACCTTTCCCAATAAAACTCTCAACTTCATTCAGAGTGGAAAGTTTTCAGGCTTAACAAACCTTTTGTTCTATGGAAGGGAAAACAAAAATAACCCACATACCTTAAGTGCTTGGCTCAGAGGAAAACTGCTCTGCCCTGCTTCCTCTTTGACCTCTTGTCCATTACAGTGGTGTGGCCTGAGCCAGCATTAACTTGCTTTCCTGCTCCCGTTGTTAATATGTGTCAGACATCATGGAGGCCTCGGGATCCCTGCACTAGAGATCACAGACTTGATGTGAGGACCAGCAATCTGATGAATCCATGATTCTCCCTCCACATAATAAGCTGTTGTATGACATAGAATTATGACACAAACTGAAACACATTCACGAGGTATTTAGTGAGTCTGAGCATCTTGTTGTCAAGATAAAGGGCAAGGCAGGTGTACCCTTATGAAGGTCAGAATTGTGTAGGATTTCCCTTCATCACACAGTATTGTGATTATTTGTGTGCCCAACTGTTTCCATCTTAAGTTCACTGAAATATGGGTCCTATTTTATTCTGTGCCAGAGTTTACCACAGTGGCTATGCTCAATAAATACATACCGAATGAATGAATTTAACTTTTAAAAAACATTTGTATATTAAGACTATCCAGTTATCTCATAGAGGACTGGATCAGTGGCTTAATAAGAATGAACTCTCAAATATTAATGTCTCTATTTATTGTAACAAAACCAAAAAGAAATGCATTCTCAGCAATGCACGCCAGGAGATAGCATGGTAAGGAATGCATAAGCTATTCATACCTCTAAACACAGTAACTTGCAATTCAGTATATAACTGCTTAACATCAGGCCTTCTCAGCATTTTTCATGCCATGACATATACAGAAAATGATATTTGTACAGCAAACTGGCTTAAACCATTAAGGCTGCTCAGGGCAGAAAGATACTGGCCTAAGGGGTTGCAGGTGCGCAGGCCCCACCAGTCTCCAAGGAGATTGCAGAGTCCTGCCTGCATGCATACTCCAACCCTTCCAGCAAGCTCAGTGCCTGAAACAGCCTAGTGGCCAATATGTCCTGTGATCCTTGTTGTAAAAATTAGCCAAACTGTGACTCCTATTCTGTAAAATCCAAGCTCCAGGTATAGTATCTGCCTACACAATAGGTGCCAACTCTATATATTTGCCTAGTCACTTAATAAAAACAACCAGTCAACGGACATGTGCCATCAAGTTGAGGCTAGGCATGGCTGGCTAGCTAGGAAATACAGGTTACACAGAGATCCCTAAAGATATGTCCACTGCTTTATAGTCATATAACACTTTACGATTTATAAAAGGCTATCTTACATTATGCATCAATTGATAAAGCAGAGCCCAGAATCAGCAGAGCAAAAATAAACAAGTCTCCAAATAACCCCTGTATACCTAAAGTCCAATTACTAAGGCTCATATCCATTCCTCTTGAACAGTCAGACATTCATTCAGAATCAATTTACTCTTGGTTTCTAAGTAGCTTTAGCAAACTTAGACCTGACTTTGCAAAGGCTAACAGACATAAGGGAATGAGGGACAGACATATGGCACCAGTGAGAAGTGACAGGCAGGCAGAAACGGAGGATACAGACACACAGAAATCTGGGACTCATAACGAGGCCAACAGCTCTGTGCACCTAAGCTGATACTGAGGGCATTGCTGTATTAACATAGAACTCTAGAAAAAGTGGTGTGGGCAGGAATTCATAGAGACTTCAAGTCAGGAAGAGGTTAAACTGTGTTCTTTGTATTATGTTCAAGAATGTTTGAAAGAGTGTGATCTATTTTAGAGAGCTTTCCATTTAACATCTTTAAAAAAAATCATTGCTCAAACATATAAATCCTGAGCAATATAGAAAAATCAGCTACCAGCTCCTTTCCAAAGAGCTCCAGATAATCAAAATTTTACAGCATATGGTTTTAGCTTTTGTCGCATTTGTTGAATAGAGTTTTCTGTTCTATCCTATATCTTAATAACCAATATAGAAAATGATTTCTATCTTTTCCCTCCATCTTTGTATAAAGTCGCTACATTTAGTTGTTATTTGAACAAATATTGATTATGAGTGGCTCTTTGCTAGTTTTCTTTTTTTTGCCTCCTCACCCCTGCTCCAGATAATGAAACTACAGTATCACTATCTATTTTTAGCATCCATTGGGAATTTTGCAACAGACCTCAGATTTTTGTCTAACATAATCCAATTCTTACCATAGAAACAATGGGCTCTTATATGTCAGTTGGAGTTCGTATAGCTTGGACACACTTCATGTGACCCACAAATTGTTTTTCCCTGTGAGTAAATTAAGTTTTCCCAGAGTTCCTACTAAATAGAAGTCAAACATTCATATCTCTTAAAAATAAGGAGTGATGTATAAGTATACAGTTTTGTGAGTGGCCTGAAAATATGGTTACAAAATATGGCCACTGGTTACAGCAAACCAGGGAAAGTTGTATTCAAACATTCCAGCATGTGTTGGGAGTAGAAGCCGCTCTCAGGCATTTGGCTCCTCCCCAAAAGAGGTATCAAAAAAGGGAGGAAGGAGTAATGAGGCCCACTATGTACCTGGCATGCAGATTTATATTAAATTCTATAGCATTTCAGTGTGGAAAGTATGAATATCCCAATTTAATGTATAAGAAAATAGATGTTAAAAGAAGTGATGTAATGAGCCAGAATTTCACAGCCTGCAGGTGGAGGGAGTTGTTCCCAACAAAGTGACCAGAGGCAGGATTCCCATAGGCCCAGAGAAGATGCCACCCACCCAAAGGCATTTACAGATGGTGCTTTTCTTTTATGGCAAAAGAATGAAAATCAATGAACACATGAGGTGCCAAAACACACATATAAGAGAACCAGTGCTAAGACTCCCCATCCAATAGTTATCATTCTAGAGCAGAGTTACCCAACTTTCCCCCAGGAGGTTGTGAAGGGGGAGGCAGAGCCTGCCTTGGATCAGCCAGTAATATTTTAGGGTTTGCTGGAAGACGGGAGTGTAAGGGGGAGGGGCATCTCCTCTTGGGATTATCTCCTCTTCATAAGCCCATTATTTCCCCCTTAGAAGATCCTTGTTCTGATTAGGATTCTATGCAATGGTTTCTCCACAAATAGGAGTTATACCTCATTAAATAGTATTTGATTAAAATTATCCACTGTCAAAATTCTTCATAAAGATTTATAAAAAAACTTTCTAATAACTCTATTCATCCACATAAGTCCCTCCCAGAAATGATAACATCTTTCTCTTACTGTTCCATTCAGGCAGACACAAAACAAAGTCCAATTTAAAAAAAAAAACTATTTGATATACACTTTTGTAGTGAGTTCAAATTACTCTCGCCATCAGCTGAAGAGTGCCAAATATGGAGCATTCTTTGTTTCACCATAACTAAACTTAGTTTTTATCTTGAACTTGAGGCTTCCTGATGGCAGAAATGACTTGATTTGGTCAATTCAGAGTTTTCTTAGTCACTTCTGTTCCAAACTCTGTCAATTCAAAAATGTGTTTTTCTCTCTCCTCAGGGTGCCATCTAAATTCTGGGAAGTTTGTGAAAAGTCAAGGCATTGAGGGAGTCAGCTGGCCCCATTCACCTGCCATGCTGGATGTGCCAGCCCCCTCCCCCCACTGCACTGGCTCTGTCCTCTGTCACTCAACCTCTTGCCTTTCTCACCCCCTTGAGAAAGCCCTGCTAACCCTGGTGCCCTCTAGGGGAGGGAAAAACTTCTTCCTCTACCCTCTAAAATCCAGTGACCTGGGCCCTGCAAATTAAACTGACAAAAGACAGACTAGCAGAGAAAAGCTCATACAAATTTTATTTGATGTATTTTATTTTTCTTAACATATACATGGCAGAAAAGAAAGCAAAACCCCAAAGAAGCTGTGACACCCTAAGAGCGTATACACCATTCTCACCAAGAGCGACACATTGGCAGAGAGAAGACAAGATAATGGGAGAGGGTTTGGGCCTCCAGGAATGACAAATTGTGGGATAGTAAATACATAGGAGGAAACTAATGAAAGAGGAGGCTTATTTCAGTAATGTTTGTTTATGCGGATTTAAGTGGATGCCATCCCTAGAATCCTCTCCTCTGGGAACGGGCACACATTTGCAAAGGAAAACAGACTGTGCTTTCAGGCAGTGAGGGAAAGGGTGGGGAGCTTTTCCTGCATCCGTTGTTTCTCATCAGCCTTCAGTTCGGATCCTTATGCCAGCCTGGCGTATTTGGGAGTGGGATTTCCGGTCTCCTTTGGCACCACTGGTGGTCTGCTTAGAATTTACGTGAAAACATGTCAGGCCCATGGCCTAGACACCCCATGAAGCAGGAGATCTTTCTTTACCCACATCACAGTGAAGCAGGAGACACCAGGGGTCTTTGCTACCACTCAGAGCCCCAAGAAAAATTCAAAATCCCCAATCCAGCCTGGGGGTTTCACGGCACCCTGGCTTCCAGAATGAGCCTGAGGCAACGGCTGCAGATCACCATCACTGCCTCTGCCCAGTGACCTCATCTCTGACTCTCCTTCCTGTCCCCAGATAGAATCAAAATTTCAGGGCTAAGAAAATTGGCTCTTATAGTCTTATGATCAAGTGATTTCCCCCAAATCTGTGGCTTACGGCCTAAACATTTACTTTTAATACCCAAGCACCAGGCATTGAGACACAAAATCCCTTCCTTACAGCCTATTTCATCTGCTGGGAGTTCAGAATTCTCTTTTGAACCTTCAGTGTCTAAAAGTGACATTCTGAATCTAAGTTAGTCTGCTGTGGCTTTCCTTCCAGAAGTGGGAAACCCAATCTGCCTGGAAAGATGACCCTCTATACTCCTGGGAAGAGACAAGGAGGGTTATCACATTAATAAGCCAGCAGAAAATGCTATACCTGAACCCACCCTCCCATGCACCTGAGCCTGGGGGCTGCTGAAGCCTGCAGGTGCTGGCTCTAGCTTCTCAGCTTCCCCCTGCCCCCAATGGCTGGCACCTAGCTTAGCATCTTTGGCTCTACCAGTCAGCGTGTCCCCAGAGGCAGAGTGGCATTCCTCTGCTTCAGGTGTCCAGTCATGCCCCAGCCTGAATGTGCTGCTCCCCATGACGTTGAGAGACCAGGACCCCACAGCCACCAAGGAACACGTCTTCCCATAGTTCCAGCCAGCATCAAGTCACACCACTGAGGTCCCCAGGTCCTTCTGTCTGATAACTTCAGTATACAACTTCTTCTGCACTAAAGGGCAACCTCTCCACCAAATGTTGTAACCATAGGATCATCAGTTCATAATTATAAGAGGATGATGTCAACAGGTAGGATAACAGGCCAGAGCTGGGAACCAAAATTGAGCTATAGTTTGGACTGAGAGAGGCCTGGAGAGGTAGTGCAGCTCTTCAAGGGAACTGGATTACATACCCTGCCAGAGTTAGCAGGCACCTAAGTGTCCACATTCCCCTCCATCCTTCCAATAGAGCCTCTGCTTTTTAAATGAGAATAAAAACCGCATTTCCCTACCTCCCCAGCAACCATGGGCATCCAAGTCATTAAGTGCTGGTCAGTAAGGTGCTACAAACTCGTGTGGCACATCCATCACTCCTCCTGTATCATCCACCCCTTCTCTTCTACCTGTGACGGCTTTGGGGCCATGAAGATGTGAGTCGTTTACTGAAAGGCGTCTCGTTTCCATGAAGGCTTTGTCAAGCAACCATAAATACACTGGGCTGCCTTCCTCCAGACTTTGTATGTGAAAGGAATAAAACCTTATGTGTTTAAGCCACCGTTCATTTGTATTGTCTGCTTAGGCAGCCAGACCAGTTTCTGGGATATGTAAATTACAACTGGTTCCAACTCTGCACAGGCTTGGGGATGGGTAGTTGAAAAGAGTGTCAGAGAGCAAGCTGAAGTTGTTGTCACTTGTAAGTAGCGATGTTCCTGAATGACTCTTGAACCCAACAACAGCTTAAAGCATTCAGCCGGATGTAGAAAGGCTTTGATTCCACAGCTCGGAATGTGTGTTGGATGGTGTCCTCTCCCCTCATTCAATCTTCCAGCGGAGAGAAGAATGGCTATGATATAAAGGTCTGTCTATTGTGCTTCAAGATGTCAAGTGCCCTTTTCCTGTGACTTGTGGGGATGTGCGGTGGTTGCCATAGAGACCGAGTGAATCCAAGTTGAGGCACGCTAGCTAGGCCTTTTTATTCAAGGGGACATATTTTGACGAGGAAACCAACATGTGAGATAGTAAGGTGACTCATCTTTCATTAGCGCAGCCAAGCACGCTGAAGCCTTCCTCCAGGATCTTAATGGATGTCATCCCAAGAGGCCTGTGTTTGTGAGTGAATTATGATGATTAATGAAATACATTTTTCCCTACCCACCAGGCACCTGCCCTCCAACAATTCTCTGCTTCCAAATTTTTAAGGAGGAAAATGAAGTCATCAACTCATAAATAGAAAGAAAGAAATATTTAACCAGATAAATAAATATTTTCTAGCCTTTTTCCTCTCTTCCACACACTTGAGAGTTGCTCTCTGAACCAGTAGGCTGTGATGGAAATAGCACTAGTCTTGGAATGAGGAGACTGGAAGCTTATTCTTGGCTCTGCCCTTAATTAGCTGGATGGCGCTGGGTAAGACTGCTCTGGGCCTCAGTTTCTTGATCTGCAAAAGGAAGGGTAACATGATATAACCTCTAAGATTCCCTCCAACCCTAAGAACCAAAATACTTCCTGTCTTTTTTATTTTGTTTTTTGGGTTCTCTTCTCAATCACGGCAGCTACCTTAATCGGGTTTCTACGGTTTCATCTTCCTCAACTAGAATGCAAGCTGGTGAAATAGGCACATACTGTATGTTTATTTGATGAACGAATGAATGAATGAAAAGATCTGGTTTCAAAACTGTTTTACCTAAACATCATAATTTTCTTGTTGGTTTTTTACTTTAATTAGTCAGATTCATAAACTGATTGTCACACCCAAATGCATGCATCTGCTGGAAGTGAGTTTGGAACCACAACCAGAGGGCAGCTTCTTATTTCCTGCCAGCGTCCCCACCCGGTCTTTGTAGCTCCATGGCAGAGACCTTTGGTGGAGTGCCTCTGTGTCTCTTCCTCTTCCTGAGACAAAATTACATTCATGAAAAATAATCCCCAAGTCTAGTCCCTAAGAACATGCACACTGAGCTCAGAGATTTAAAAGGCACTCTGCAGGCACTTTTCAAAGCTCATTCCTCCCTTGTTGTAGACATTGAACTATTTTTCATAGTCAAAGGTAAAAATAAAACAAAGGAATTTAAACTCCTTCACAGCAGTTTCTAGAAAATTCCAGAGAAGAAGGGAAATCACCTTGGAGAGGAAGAAGGAAGCAGACAGTAGTTTAAACCCTGGGCCCCCGGGCCAGTGTTCTCAGGCTCCACCCTGTACTGAACACCCCCTGGAAATGCCTCTCCCTGCCTTCTGCAAGACCCCTCTGCTTCCAGTGTTTGCAAAGTCTGGGAGACTAGAAACTGCACTGCTGGATACCATGAAGAAATGTTGCTTCCCTCCGGAGGCCCTCCCCTTCCTTTGCCTTGGTCTCCTGACCTCATGGTCACCTCTTGTCCCCAGGATTGGTAGGCCCTCCTACAGTAAGGTTGGATGGGACCAGTTCTCTGTGTGCCTTATACTACACTATGCAATATTTCATTTAACCCTGACAGTGCCCAGTGTGGAGGTACTTTATGGAGGGGGAAATACTCCCCAAGAGATCACCTTGCTTTCTTAAGCTTATCCTTCCTCAGCGAGCCACACGTGGCTGATTTAACCCCAGGCTGCCTATTTTTGGTATTGTTGTCTTTACCATCCTGCTTCTCAGGTGATTTCCAAGCTGTCTATGAGCCTGTCTTTGGTTACCTGGGCTTTGCTCTCATTATCTTACCATTGCCAGAGTCTGCTAGGTGCCAGGGGTGATAGTCATCAGTTTTGGGAAAATAATTTAACTCAAGAATCTCTCTGATTTCTAAATGGCTGTTGAAAGACTTAGTTAGCTTGTTCATTTCTTTTCTTCTTCTTTCGTTTTGATTAATTGTATTTTCCAAGGTATAATATATTTTCATGGTTCAAAATCAAAACTATATACAAAGGCTTTTCCAGAGAAAGCCTACCCTCTGCCTGCCATCCTTCCCATACCTGTTATAGGTGACCATGTGTTCTGGCTTATCCTTGCAGTGTTTCTTTCTACAAAAGAACCAGAACATTCGTGCATATAGACATATACATATACACAAGCATAAGTAATGTATTTACATATGTGCATATATGAGGTCTGACAATTAAGTCCATGAACTTGTCCTAGAAAAAGTGCTATGTAACTCATTGCTGAATATCACTATGGTCACCTTTTAAGTAATCCTTTGACTGCACCGACACAGCACCTTGTCCACCCTTCAAAGCAATTTTGGAACTCTTTCTGGAATGACTGTCAGAGTTGTTGTCGCACAACATACAAACAGGCAATAAAAATAATGAATGCCACTCAGCAAGACACTGCCACACATCCGCACAAGCGCAGCTGTGAGACACTTACATACCAACATTGTGAAATCTTACCAAGTACAGCACTGCTGAAGCTAAGTGCACGGTGGCAAGTTTGCAAACTTAACTGTCAGACCTTATATGACGACAGCTCTGATGGTCATTCCAGAAAGAGAGTTCCAAAATTGCTTTGAAGGGTGGACTAGGCACTGGTATTGGTGCATAACTTCCCAAGGGGAGTACTTTAAAGGTGACTGAAGTAATATTTAGCAATAAGGTGGTGAACCGATTTTTCTAGAACAAATTCACAAACTTAATTGTCAGATTTTCACATATCCTTGTTTCCTCTAACTTCATATGCAAATATAGTATACCATGTCATCATTTTGCACCTTTTCTCTAGCACTGTACCTAGGAGGACACTACATCGATACAACTCTTCCTACTCTTTTTTACACGGCCGCTGAGTACTCCATTGTGTACTAATGCCTTAGTACTACTTTATGAGCCAAATCCACATTTATGGACATTTGTATTTCCAGTTCTTTGCTATTGCAAAGAATCCTGCAATTAATGGCCTTGGACAATCTCAATTAGTATTGGTGGAGGTATATTTTAGGGGCTTTCTCAAAGTTTGGTGAAAGGATACGTGCATACGTAATTTTGTTAGATATGGCTGAACTCCCCTCCATTCAGCATTACGCACTCCTTCCCGCAATATGTGAAGAACCAGATGCGCCACAGCCCTATCAGCAGAAAGTATGGTTCAACTTCTTGAGTGTTCACCAATCTGGAGGTAAGAAATATCTCAGCATAATCTTAACTGAATCTCTCTTTATTGTAAGGCTGGTTGAAAATTTTTTCATATGTTTAAAGGCCTTTCCTTTAATTCCTTTCCTGTGAATTTTTTGTTCATGCACTTGGCTCATTTTTCTATCAGTTTTGTTGCTGCTGATAATTCATTTATTAATGCTTAGTCCCTTGCTGACTCCCAGTTTGTCATTTATCTTTTGACTTTGCTGTGGCATGTTTTGTCACAAAGAAAGGTCTTATTTATACATGGATAGTCTTATTGATCTTTTCCTTTATTTCTTCTGACTACTGAGTACAGAAAGGCTTTCCAACTGCTAGGTTGAATGTCACCCAAGTTTTCTCAGAAAAATGAACAGGTTCATTTTTACATTGAGATCTGCATCCCTTTTGGAGTTTTTCCTGGTATTCTACGTGAAATACAGATCCAATGTCTTATTTTTCCAAATGGCTTTTCAGTTGCTCCAACACCTTTTATTAAGAAGTGCAACTTTCCCCAGCTATTTGAGATACCATCTTTATCCTACAAATGAGTTCTTGTGTCTCTTTCTGGACTTTTAATTTTGTTCTATTTGTCTTTCTATTCACTCTTATTACATCTTTAAGGTGAGGTTAATAGTTATCTATGTTGGTAGATGAAATGCTATCCTTTACTGATTTTTCTCACCATTTTTCCTTTCTGTATATGTGCTGCTTTATTTTTATTGCAGTCAGACTTTGTGTATTTGGCGAGCAATTAAAGACCCATCATGCTCCAAATATGGCAGGCAAAGCAGAGATGCTTGAGGAACTCAGTGCCTGGGGGATGAGACACACAGCATGTCTTTCTCAGGCTTATCTCTGCATAGTAATTATGGGACCTTCCTCCAAAGCCTCCCTAATACTTCCAAAAGCTCTATGGCAAGCCTGAAGTGCATTGGATTCTTTGTCCACCAGATATTTTTCTAGAACAACTGCAACATATATGCTTGCAGTTATTCCAGACAATTTTCTTACCACATCCTTTTCATGCGCATCCTGACAATAAAGTACCTTTCTGTTAGGACTGATCTCCAACTTGTCTTTTGGGTTCCAGTTGAATCAGTATGAGATTATGTCATCTGGTTTGGTGGCAGAAGTCTTTTACTCTTGCCCCCAAGTGACAGCTAACTTTCTTTCAAATCGTCTCTTTCCTAAAAACAGTGCACTCTTCCCAAGATTCTTCCCATGTGGCTGGACCAGATCTCAAGGGGTTTCGAGTGATGCAAGAATAGAGTCTTACTAAAGTCTCCATCCTGCTCTGTGGTCACAGATTCCTACTACTGACACTCTTGAGTACTGTGAAATAAGACTCCTAGTTACGTGGAGATTCCCTTCCTCTCTCTCCTTCCTATCTTTTCTCCCTGCCTCTCCTTCTTCCAGCTTTCCTGCTTAGTGCATTAAACAACCCCAAAGTTTCACAGAGATGTGTGAGAAGACTACTCCTACAGTTTCAATCAAAACCACTCCCTTCAAGGAACCAAACAGAAGTCTATGCAGAAAGGGGCATCCAGGGGGATCAGTCTCTGAGGCAGCTAACTGGTCTATGAAATCTCACTGGCCCTGTCCTCTCCAGTGAAAAACCCTCCTTCTTGTGTTGTACAATTATTCTGTTCATGCCTATGACAGCTTAATTTGTGCCCACTAAAATATGTTGAATTCATGACCCCCTATACCTCAGAATGTGATTTCATTTGCAGATGGGGTTATTACAGATCCAGTTAATTAAGATCCTCATCCTGGAGCAGGCTGAACTCCTATGTGATATGACTGGTGTCCTTACAAGAACTGGAGGAAAACAGACGGGGTGAGATACCTATGTGACAACAGAGGCAGAAACTGAAGCGTGGCAGATGCACAAGCGAGGGAGGTCAAGGATTGCCATAAACCCGCAGAAACTGGGAAGAGGCAAGGAGGGATTCTCCCCTGTAGGTTGCAAAGGGAGTGTGGTCTTGCCAGTGCCTTGTTTTCAAGCTTTTGGCCACCAGAACTATAAAAGGATAAATTTCTGGGGGGTTTCTTGTCAGTTTTTTTATTAAATCATAACTGTGTACATTGTATGAGGTACAATGTGCTGATTTTATATACAATTTGGAATACTTATATCAAACTGATTAACATAGCCTTCACCTCACTTACTTAATTGTTGTGTTAAGACCTTTATACTCTACTCTTTTTTCTTTTTTGTGCAGTTTTTTTTTTTTGGTGGGGGCCAGGTTTGAACCCACCACCTCCAGTATATGGGGCCAGTGCCCTACTCCTTTGAGCCACAGGTGCCACCCATATATTCTACTCTTAATAGATTTGACATGTACCCTTGCAATATGCACAATAGGTGAGATCCCAGCGATTACCCTCCCTCCACATGGCCTCTCCATACACTTCCCCTCATCCTTCTCTTCCCTCCTTCATTCTGGGCTATAGTTGTGTTTTATCATTTGTAAATGATAAAACTTTCAAGTGTGGGTGATTATACATTGGTTTCATAATAGTACTGAGCACACTGGATATTTTTTTCTTCCATTCTTGAGATAATTTACTGAGAAGAATATTTTCTAGCTCCATCCATGTAAACATAAAAGAAGTTTCCATCTTTTTATGGCTGTATAATATTCCATGGTATACAACATACCACAATTTGTGAATCCATTCATGGGTCTATGAGCACTTGGGCTGCTTCCATGGCTTGACAATTACGAATTGGGCTGCAATAAACATTCTGGTATAAATATCTTTGTTATAAAATGATGTTTGGTCATCTGGATATATACCTATTGTTTTAAACCATCCATTATGTAATACTTTGTTATGGCAGCCTTAGGAAGCTTATACAACCCTAGAATTTCATTTTAGGAGAATTAGATCCATATAATCCCTGCCCCAAGGTGCCAACACAAGGGAAAGCATATGTAGAACTAACCTCTCCCCCTTTTTCTTTCTTTCTTTTTTTCTTCTTCTTCTTTTTTTTTTTTTCTTTTTGAAGTTTTTGGCCAGGGCCAGGTTTGTACCCTCTGGTATATGGGGCTGGTGCCCTACTCTTTTGAGCCACAGGCACCACCCCCCTCCCCTTTTTTCTAAGGCATTATTTTTAATCTTTTAAAGACTCAAGACAAGCTGATATGGAACAAGATGCTGTTCCTCGGCCTACATTCCTTTAGTGAAATGGGTAAGCAGAGAGTGTCTGCAGTATTGCCTGTAGATAACTGTGCTGGTGGATGCAAGCCCTCTTCTCCAGCCCCTCTGTTCCATAGATTGCCTGTTTTCACATCTGGCTTTATCCTGACCCCTCCTCTTCTCCTCCATGAAGTTCCTTTTGTCCTGCAGATTCAGTTCAAGCTGCTCTTCCCCTACAAAGCCTTTCTTAACTGGACCAGAGCACAATGAACTCTCCCACCTCTGTGTTTTTATGATAATCCCCCCGTGCTTCTCACCAGCATGTGTTATATGAATTCCTTGCTGTCCTTAAATATATGTCTTCCTTGCTCTGACTTGTAAGTGCCCTAGGGGCAGGGATTATGCCTCTAGGTGTTTAGTGCAGTGTCTTCTCCAAGGCAAGAGCCCAGGAAATTCCCTAACAGAATCATTGGCAGAACAGGTCCTAACAGAGATCAACAAAAACTAAGCAAGACCCCAGTGGCCACAAACAGGAAAGTAACTAGGGTTCCTGATGAGGATGATGGAACTAAGCAAAACTACTTGGGAGGGAGACATCTAAAACAACATTTCTCTCTATGATAAATTTAGAAAGTGCCAATGACTGCAGTAAGACAAATAGCTAAAATCCGTCCCTCTGCTCTACTCAAATTTTCTTTCTCGTGTGTGTGTCTGTGTGTGCGTATATGCGTGAGGGTGTGTGTGTATGTGAGAGTATGTGTGTGTGTGTGTGTGTTTCAGTTTGCTCTCTATCTGGGTTTTGGCTCAGTGTTTATGTTTTGATCAATAGTTTTCATTCTTCTTTTTAAAAAGTATCTTGAAATTATAGAAATTTATTGCCAGAAAGGAGCTTAGAGATTTTCTTGTGCATTTTGATGCGGTAGAAAGACATAGAATTTGTGAGTAAAAAACCACATCTTCTGTTTATTAGCTGTGGGACTTTGGGTAAGATACTCATCTCTTTGAACTTTGGTTTCTTTCCTGTAATAATAAGATAATAATGTCGTCCATGAGTGGTTACTGAGAAGATTAAAACAATTGCAGACATTGGTTTGACACGTAAAGAAGACACTTAAAAAATGTAGCTTTTTCATAGAAACTGGAAAACTTGCCTTTGGGATAAGTCAGCAGTGGTTTCCAGATTCTGATCCTTGGAACTCTAGAGACATGTAAATGTGGTTCTGCAGCCACGACGTTGGCAGCAGCTGAGGGTGAAGGGGGTACCGAGCAGGTAGAGTTCCAGGTCCTGAGACCTGTTTCAACCCCAGCAGCCTCTTTTATTTTATATATTGGAATTCTGTGTTGGACCACTCCATTTTGAAAGAAACATTAAAAGAAATTTAATCTCTTAGGGCAGATCAGGACTTTTCAGCTCTCCCTTTGCCAAGATGCACCTACTGGTTACTAAAACTGAGTATTTCTATAATTGAGAACAAAGGCCCCCCTATTGGAAGAAATATATTTAAACTAAGTGGGTTTAAAAAAAAACCAAAAAAACTATTAATTGAAAAAACAATTACTCTTCCCCCATAACAGATGCCCAGAAAGTTAACTTGCTCAAAAATAAAAAAGTGTATTCGATAAATGTCCAATACATGTGTATTAAAAACTGAAACAACATACATCATAATGTTTTGAAAAAATGAAATAAATGCAATCTTTGCTACAAAAACACAGGGCATTATTATGATGTTTATGCTGTTCCATCATCTGTATTTAATTTGTACTCCCTTATCTCTGCCATGCTTTCTGCAATCTGGAAATTAAAAGAGAGGATGAGTTTGAAGGTCATCCAAACAAAACTCAAGCCCATAAAGGTCCCATAGCTTTGATTAATTAGTACAACAATGTCAAGGAAAAGATAGAATAATAACAGGGAGATGGTCTCATGGCTGGGATGATAACGCTGCTACTGCAGCTGCTCTGCTACTGATACCATTAACAGATTACCTCCTGCCATGCCCTGTACTGAGCACACCAACCTTCACAACACCCTCTGAGGAAGGTATAATAATCCCCATTTTACAGGCAAGAGAACTGAGGCCAAGAGAGTTTAATTACATGTTGTCACCTAGCCAGTAAGAGAAGTAACCAAGAATCTATTCTTGGTTGTCTGACTCAAGCACCAAGCCTCTAATTACTATGCGACTCTAATTGTTAGGAAGGTGATAATGGATAAGATAATTTCTCTAACTTTTTGGACCTACAGTTTTCCCATTAGAAAATTAACATAATTATATCTTCTCTTTCTGCTTTAGGGAAATGTAGAAATGCTTTATTGACTGGATAAAATATTTTTAGGTGATTTTCCAAATTAGGGATTTTTAGACAATTCCCAGCACAAGAAGGCAGATAGAGCATCTATATTTGCCTAACCTTTCTTCCGAGACTCTATTGAAATGATGGCAAAGATACATAGAGGATGAATAAGTCTATAAGAACGCTGAAAACAAAAAGAATGTCCTCACCAGAAATTTTAATGACTTGGACAAAGTTCTACGAGTCAGAAAGCAGCCTTTTTGTATGTTCCATATGGACATACCAAAAAAGAGTAATATACAAGCCAAAAAATATGCAAGGGAGAGGCTTCAGTCAGAGCCTCACTCACCTAGAGAGGCTACCAGCTTAAATCAATGGGTAAAAAGAGCAAACGTAGGCCTGGAGTAGTGATAGGGTAGTTAACTGCAGAACAGACCAACCACAGAACAGACCAACCACAGAACAGACTAACTACAGAACAGACCAACCAAGAACAGACCAACACAGAATGGACCAACCACAGAACAGACCAAGTGCAGAACAGACCAAGTGCAGAACAGACCAACCACAGAACAGACCAACCAAGAACAGACCAACCAAGCACAGACCAACCACAGAATGCATCAACTACAGAACAGACCAACCACAGAAGATCTGGGCCACCCAGGCCCACCCTGCCCACGCCCTATTCAGAGAAGTTGTTAACTTCTAGCTAGCTAAAATACCAATGACTGTATTGGGTAGAGAGTGGATTTTCCACCAGAGTGATATAGGGGCTTGAATGGAGGTAGAAGTATCGTCCAGCCTGAAGGGCTTTAATCCTCCACAAAAAACACAAATCCAACTCCAGCTGAAAGTACAATTCTACCCTCCTTACAGATAAAGTCCTTCCCCTTTGGGCGATTTTGATAGTTCTGAACTTGCAAACTAAATAACAGCTTGACTGTGGCACAGTCCCTTGCTTACACAGAGCTATGATCAGTCTTCCCATTCATAAAACGGCCTTCTGAGTGAACGCGCCTGGCCGTTAGAGCCACCTCATGGAGCCTGTATTAATCACACGTGTGTGAATGGCTGGCAAAGGATCACCAGGCATTTGAGGGAAATCAATTAGAGACTAGAGAAATACCATGATGAACACAGACTGGCCTCTGGAAAAAACAGAGGAAAAAAAATGGATTTAACATAATGAACCTCTAATTATCCTCAGAGAAATTTAGGAGGCTACTGCATCCATACAACAAGTACTGGCTGCTGTGAGGGCAAAGGGTATCAATTAGAGAATAAGAAATAATTATTGGAAACTTGAAAGGATTATCAAAAATTTTGAAAGATGGGAGGCACTTGTGGCTCAGTGGGTAGGGCTCCAGCCCCATATAACGAGGGTGGCGGGTTCAAACCTGGCCCCGGCCAAACTGTAACAACAACAACAACAACAAAATAGCCAGGCGTTGTGGTGGGCACCTGTAGTCCCCACTACTCGGGAGACTGAGGCAAGAGAATCGCCTAAGCCCAAGAGCTGGAGGTTGCTGTGAGCTGTGACACCATATCACTCTACCCAGGGCGACAAAGTGAGACTCTGTCTCTAAAAAAAGGAAAAAGAAATTGAAAGATTAGTGAAGAAGCTAAATAGTAGAATGGAAGCAGTTGAGGCCAAATTAGGGGTTTGGTTGATAAAAGGAAGGCATTTCCCAGAAGGCCCAATAATAAACATAAAAAAGATATGAAAAATATAAGAAGAAAATTAAGTCAGTGAAAACGTATATGTGTGCCCAAAGTTTATCTAGAAGGAGCTCTGCAAATGATGGAAGGGGAGGTGTAACCAAAGGCACAATAAAGAAAATTGCAGCTCGGCTCCTGTAGCTCAGCGGTTAGGGCCACATACACCAGGGCTTGGGGGCTGGAACCCAGCCCAGGCCTGCCAAACAACAATGACAACAACAACAACAATAACAGAATAGTCGGGCATTGTGGCAGGCGCCTGCAGTCCCAGCCACTTGGGAGGCTGAGGCAAGAGAATTGCTTAAGCCCAAGAGTCTGCAGTTGCTGTGAGCTGTGATGTCATAACACTCTACCCAGGGTGACATAATGAGACTCTGTCTCAGAAAAAAAAAAAAGAAAAGAAAGAGAAAAGAAAATTGCCTTGATCTGAAAAATGACTCAGGTCCTCAAATAGAAAAAGGCCAAGAAACATCAACCATTTGGGTAAAATGACACTCATCTGTACATAGGCATGTCTGTAGAAATTTTAAAACACGAAGGCTAAAAAGAAAATGCCTAAGTTTTTCAGGTAGAAAAGCAGGTTACCTCCAAAGAACAAGTGTCAGATAGACAACAGACCTCTTCCAGCAACACTGAAAACTAAGAGACACCAGGGTAATTTATTAAAATACCGAGGGAGAATGATTGGAGACCAGGCGTGTAAGTGTGAGGGCAAAATTGCGAAGATTACAGATGGGCAATGACTCAGAAACTTTATGATTCACTCGTATTCTAAGAATTACTTACGTGTATGTTCAAATAGACCAAAGAAATCCAAGAAAGCTATCCCAAAACACGTGGTGCTCATCCAGAGAGTACTGAAATACAATCCCAGTGTGACAGCTATGAGGCAAACCTAGGAGTAAAAAAGATCTGAAGACTTCATGAAGAATATCAGTAAGAAAAAAGCCATTTCAGTGCAAAATATAAAGCGATTATCTTCGTTGCCTTCTTTGTTAACAAGGAGGAGAAAAGCCAGATCAAACTTGGAAAAAAAATTGAAAACTACATAAAACAATTTCCTTGGGCATAAGGCAAACTAAACTGCTCCATAATTTTGAGCAGTAGAGCAAAAAGAGAGTATTAATTTTATTTTGATGTTTAGACTATTTTTTCTTTGAGTGGTGGAAGTTTAATGAAATAGAACAAGATTCATTTTTTCTATGGGTTCAATCACGCTAATAGCTTTACGGTAAGGGATTGTTTTAGTTATTGCTGTATGACAAATTACCTTAGAACTTAATGCCTTAAAACAATAGCAATCATTTGTTATCTCTCATGGTTCCCATGGGCAAGGAATTTGGGAGCAGCTCAAGTGGGTCCTTCTGGCTCAAAGTATCTTGGGAGGTTGTAGTTAGACGGTGGCTGGTCCTGGAGTCATCTTGAAGCCTGGGAAGAATAGAGAGCTGGACAGAGGAGAGCTGGAATGGGTGGGAATTCTTTAGCATCTCTCTATGTCCACGTGGTCTGCTACCATGGTCTTTCCAACTCAGTGGCTTCAGAGTAGGCAGGCTTCTCTCCTGATGGCTCTGGGCTCAGAAAACATGTCCCAGTAAAGAGTCTGGTAGAAGGTAGTCAGCTGCCTGTTATGAGCGAGGTGAAGGAGTCGCAGATTGTCACTGCCACCAGATTCTACTAGGCTCACTGAAGTTCAAGGAAAGTGGAGATAGATTCCACCCCTCGATGGGAGAGAGGCAAGGACTTACAAGAACATGTGAGACTGGAACTCCTGTAGTCATTTTGGGGAAACACAATCCACAAACTGTCATAGTGATAGTTACATGATTGTGTGCTCTTTATTCATCTTGAATTTTTAAAATCACAGCTATCATATAGAACAAAATGCAAATGTCACAAACCTTGAAAAACAAATTATATTACTGATGTAAGTGTATAGGAAAGTGGGAGAGAAGTAGGGATGATCCTTTCTGCCCTCTTATCCTTTCCCTCCTTCTCTTTCTTTCTTTAGCAAGTTTTTGCTGACTGCCTACTATGTGCCAAGTACTTTTCTGGGTGACTTATTTTACGTAGTGAGGAATCAATAGGTTCTATAGTTTTTAATAAAACAGTTACCTAAAAGTTTTATAATGATAAACAGTCAGAAGTCACACAGAATTTTCAAGTGAATAAAGAGTCATTGGTCGAAGTATTATTGTTTTGCACCAACTCATTAGCAAGTGGTAGTGAAAAGATTAGAACTATCTGGGAATTTGCTGAGACATTTCATATAAAATAGAGTGGCATGTATACAAATTTTAGTAAAATACGTTCCTTCATTGTCATTTTATCTATAGCAAATGTTCTTTTTTCCAAATTAAACCAAATTAGAAACTATAAAAAACCCCACTTTGGGATAATAACATTTAACAGAATTAACTTTAGTCAGCAGATACAGGGAAACAATGGAAACGCTGGAAGATGCACTCACCCGTTGTGTAGATCGCCATGAAAACCACCTTCATTTTTAGAATAAAAGATGTACTTATTTGCATCCAACATCATCATGTTTAATTGCTATTATAATGTTGTCCTGAACTTTAAAGTTTTAATAAGCTTTCATGTTGGAAAGTGTGTTATTTCAAAACATTTTTTTTTAAAGACTGGCAAGAAAAAAATGAACAAGTCTGGGAATAGATGTGATTCATTTTAAGAATCATTTGAAATCATGGGAGAAAGGCACTACATGGACCAAAGTAGTTTTTGTCTTTTTTATGTATTAATATTATTCATTATAATGTAAATAATATTTTATGGCAACATTAATGGTCAGTACAAGATCCTCTTAAGCACAGAACAGGAAATGTTTTATTAATAAAAAGGAATAAAGTATTAGCATTTTCTTTCCAAAACAAAAACCATCTTTTTTCCTCTTTTAGCATGTTAATGGGGCACTATATTGATTGACTGATGTGGAGTAGTAATACTGCAATTTTCTATAAATGCTCTTTGAACAACAAACAGTAAACAAAACCAAAGTTCTTTGCCTTTTAACAGCTTAGTCTCTGATGGAATAATAGACTTTATGATAGTGTCAGGGGACCCACAGGTTAAATCAACATTTGCTCAGAGGGGGAATCCTGTAGCTGCCAGTAAAGTAATAGAGTCCTTGACCAGCTGCAAAGTCAACAGGTCAAAGCAATTGAGCAGTAATGATGGAGGGTAAGCCTGTGCAGGTCTGTTCTTTGGCTCCCAGGGTTCAGGTTAAACAAATAAAAGACCTGTACTCTGAACCTCTTTATTCTTGCATCATGCTAGAGAAGGAAAGAGAGTGAGGCTACTCTGGATTCAGCCTTGTTCCATAACAGGGTGAAAAGTGAGTCTTTGAAATGTTTTCCAGAAGCAACAATTATGCGAAAGTATCTGAGAAGGGCAAGTCATAATCTCAGGGGAGAACACCTTGTGCACGTTAATCCAAAGTGGAGCAGCTTCTAGGTTCCATTTCCTTCTCAAAGTTCTGAGGCCACACCTTTCTGTCCCCCTATCTGCTGAGAGGCAGAGCAGTGGTTGGGACCTCTGGCTTTGCCACTTGGGTGCCTCAGTCTTCCCATTACTCTCAGCATGTCAAGAACCATAAGAATGATAAGTCTTCTTCTTTTTCTCCCTCTCCATATCTCCTCCTTTTGATTCTTTGGTTAGACAGAAGTAGGGGAGGAATACACAGAGCTGATACACAGCCAGCAAGCCCCCTGGCCAGTTGTTTTCCTCTCACCAGTGGTCTGATTGGCCAGTGTCCCTGCTTGTTACACATTTGTAAATATTACTCCTGGGAATAAACAACTTTTACAGAGGCCACTCTCCTTGCTTTCTGTTCTTGAGTAGCTGTGAGATAAACTGTTAAGAAGAAAAAGAGAAACTTTTTTGTTTGTTTTTGAGACAGAGTCTCACTCAGTCATCCTGGGTAAAGAGCCATGGTGTCATAGCTCACAACAACCTCAAACACTTGGTCTCAAGTGATTCTCTTGCCTTAGTCTCCCAAGTAGCTGGCACTACAGGCACCTGCCACAATGCCCAACTAGTTTTTCTATTTTTAGTAGAGACATGGTCTTTATCTTGCTTAGGCCAATCTCAAACTCCTGAGCTCAAGTGATCCACCTGCCTCAGCCTTTCAAAGTGCTAGGATTATAGGTGTGAGCCATTGTGGCTAGCTAGAACTCTTCATTAAAGTTTTTGAAATAAAAAAATTACCTAGCTCTCTTCATTAGGAATGTTAGAAAGATGTCAAGTTGGTGGGCAGATGGGAGCTCCCAGCAACACCAGATGACCACCATGGGAGAGGAGCACACAGCAGTGGGGCTCTATCTCAGGTGCACATTGGAGGTCCTGGAAGCTGAGTCAGACCTGGGCAGCAGAATTTGTGAAACCTTCCCTGATGATGATATATGCTGCCTAAGTGGAGAACTATGCTACCCAGGTATCTTGGCAGAGGGAAGGTTGAGAACCACTGGATTAGAACAGACATATAAAGATGCATCTAGTTGAAGAAATCCTAAACATGCAGATAGCAGTGACTTAGAGACATAAACTAATGACAAAGACTTGGGTGTCTTTTCAGCAATTAGACTTTAGTATGTGCTTAAGCCCATGATAAAAAGAGGCCCAAGAAAGTCCAGTGAAAACAAAGTTTCAATACTTTCAACACAAGATAGAACTATCGGTTCTTAGAGAAAATGATCAAAGGGGAGTAGTTCTTAGATTTTATTTTATTATTTTTTAGTAATTTTTTATCTTAGAAGAATTTTAGATTTACAGAAAAATTGTGAAGATAGAATTTATATATATCCCGAACTCGGTTTCCTATTATTAACATCTGACATTAGTGTGGTACATTTGTTGCCCTCAATGAACTGATATTGATATATTCATATTAACTAAGGTCCATATGTTATTCAGATTTTACTAGTTTATTCTTAAAATGTCTGTTTTCTGTTCCAGGGTCCCATCCGTGTTGCCTCATTATGTTGAGTCATTATGTCGCCATAGACTCCTGGTGACCAGGACACAATCTCAGATTGTTCTTGTTTTTGATGATTTTGATGGCTTTGGGAAATACTGATTGGGTACTTTGTAGACTTTCCTTCAGTTAGGATGTAATATATCTGACCTTTGCCTTCATGGTTAGATGGGGTTATGAGTCTGGGGGAGGATGACCACAGAAAATGGTGAGAGTTAGCCTGTTACGGGTTGAATTAGGTTCCCACCCAAATTCATGTGTTGAATGAATACCTCAGAATGTAATCTTATTTGGAAATAGGGTCATCAAAGATCTAATTAGTTAAGATGAGGTTACACTGAAGTAGGGGGGCCCCTGATCCAGTATGAATAAAAGGGGAAATGTGGACACAGAGACGTGCACACAGGGAGAACAGCATGGGAACGTGAAGGCAGAGATCAAGTGTGATGTGTCTGTAAGCCAAGGAAGCATAAAGATCATTGACAAATCCTCAGAAGCTAAGGGAGAGACCGGGAACAGACCCTTTCTTAATGCCTTCAGAGGGAGCATGGCCTGGTGACACCTTAATCTCAACTGTAAGACAATAAATTTCTATTCTAAGACTCCTGTTCACGGTACTGCATCACAGCAGCTCTAGGAAACTAAACAGGCCCAAGACCCTCCTACCTATTACAAAGGGAAAAGAAAACTTAACAACAACAACAAAAAAAGCCATGGAGCTGATTCCAGGTCAAGGCAAATTCCATGAACTCTTATCCATTACCTTATCTGATAATGTTTTCAAAAGCCGCACTGTACTCAGAACTCCTGAGCCCCTGGTGAGTAGCAGAACTGTGAAGGCCCAGCCATTAGGGGAGGACTGACAGTGCAGAGACAGGGTGGCATTTTGTTTTATTGCCTGTGGCTCTTGCATTTCAGACTCTTAAGTGTGGTTAATGTATTTCTCCCCTACATGGTATCCAGTTGAAGGATCAATGTCCCTGGAAAACAGAACTTGAGAGTGCAATTTGTGGGGAGGAGTAAATTCTCCCTGGGGATGAATGTTCTTAAGAACAAGACCTGTACGGAAGTAAAGGAAGGAAGAATTGGGCAAAAGTCAACCGTAATGTTGCTGCAACAAAGATCTCAGTCAGTCCTCTGGGGAGCTCTGGAGCTGGGCTGACCCTATAGAGATGTCCTGATGTGAGGGCAGGGAGGGCCGCTGTCCACCTTCACTGGCCAGTAGTTAAATGGAGATTGTGCCCAAGAAGGGCACTGTGCCTGGAAGGATGTGACTTTGGGCAAGGCAGCTTGCTTCAAGCAAAGGCAAAAACCTAAGGAGAGGCTCCCAAACAAGTGGAAACCAACATTCCCAGCAGCTGGGAGAACAAGTGCCTCAGTCCTGAGGGGAGATCTGGATAATACACAGCATTTGTTTCAGAGGATACCCAATTCTGGATGCAAAAACAAAAACCTAGTTCCCTGACATTTATTGAGCACCTAGTGGGATTAGCAGATAAAAGGCAATGCAGCCAACTCCCTGGACTATCTTCCTAACAGGCCATAAATACAGAGATAGGCAGTGCTTGTTGGGGGGCAGAGGGGCATCAGAATGGGGAATGTCAGTTCACCTAGGAAGGGTGGTGCAAGATTGAATTGGGAAGGAATAAGCTTTGGGTCAATTAACTCTTAGATTTCACAGAAGGAAGTATTCTATCCCTTGTTGGGGAAACAGGCCCCAGTTGCGACTGTGACATAGACAAAGCTGGGTCACTGCCTCTTTCTTTTGATACCCATCCAGGCACCTGATCCTTTGCTCAGTGATCCCAGGCTCCTCTTGAAGGTGACAGCCCAGAGCCTTAGCAGAGCTCTGGTTGGCTTGTGGGAGCTAGAATGAACCCCAGGCCTATAAAGCTACCCACACAGACCTGTTGGTGGTTCCTGACTCCGAGCTGTAGACATCAAGGGAGACAACGCCTGCTTGTAGTTTCATGGAAACCCGTAACCTCTGGTCTACATCAGGCCAGCCTCTCTTTCTTGTCTGTATGAGTTTTCTAGAACTGTTGTAACAAATCACCCCAAATTGGATGGTGTGAAACAACAGAAGTTTACCTTCTCATAGTCCTAGAGGCCAGAAGTCCCAAATCCAGCTGTCTGCTGGGTGGTGCTCTCTCTGAAGGCTCTAGGAGGGGATTTGTTCCTTACCTTCTCTTAGCTTCTGGCATTACGGGCAAGCCTCAGCTTGTGAATGTAGCCCTTCAATCTCTGCCTCCATTGTCACGTGGGGCTCTCCCTGTCTTTGCATCTGTTTTTTAGGGACAACAGTTAAACAGACTAGGGCATAACACACCCTGCTTCAGGACAATCTCATCTGAACTTACTTCCATCTGCAAAGACTCTGTTTCCGGGTGCAGTCTCATTCACAGGTACCAGGGGTCAGGACCTCAACTATCCTTTGGGGGGACATAATTCAATAACACCATCTGATAACACCATCTAAGGTTATGATGCCTTATCTAGTTAACTAACATGTACTAAGAGAAGAAACCTTGACAATTTCCTCAGACGCTCTAAACATTATCTCTCCATCTTTAAACTTTGGAGAAAATCTCACAACTCGACTTCTGAGATCTATAATGTATAAATAGACATTGGGAATAATTTTTCCACAGAGACTAGGGACAGAATGAGCCAAGGTGAAGCAAAAGGAAAGATATTTTGAGACCTCTCAAGTCTTAGTAGGTACCAGCTTCATCTATTCTCAGGCAAAGTCCATTCGTTATTTTTATTGATTGAACGGATATCACTAGTTAGGCCAAGATTTGATCTTGATCCAGAGCTACTGTTTCTTGACTACAAGTATAACCCTCCCTGGCTTTATCACAAAGACAGATAAAACAGTGGTCCAGAGAAAACTGCTCAGAAAGACCAGCGCAAAGCCCATCCCAGCCACTGAATGAACCATGTCAAGCATCTTCCAGTGATGTTGGGTCACAGAAGTCTCTGTACTGATGAAGGATCCCATCCTATTCTAAGCAGTGTAGCTTTAAGACTGCTGCATTGGGGGGTGGGGGGGAGAGGTGGGGGCTGGGTTTGAACCTGCCACCTCATATATAGGGTCAGTACCTTACCCCTTTGAGCCACAGGCACTGCCCCCTGCTATGATTGTATTATGTTTTTAAATAGAAATGATGGACGAGCTACTGCAGAACTCCAGCCATCCCGTGTTAACATGAATCACTGTGAAGCTGACATTAGAAGTTGATGAGTTGATGAGGAGGTGCCATTGGTTTCAGAAAAATGGAAAGGGACTCACATTTCTATTTTGTGGCTGAGAGAGAGAAAGAAGAAAATAGAGTATTTTTTAAAGTCCTCTGATGCACATGTAGTTTCAGACCTGAAGCTTAATTGCTTCCCCAAAAGGCCATTGAAGAGGTAAAAGAAGAGCCCTATCCAAACCCCACCTCTAACCGTGGGAATCCAGGGCCAGCCTGGCCCTATCAGATCCCCTCTATGGTGAGATGTCTTCTCATGGTGGTCAGGCTCACTATTTCCTTGAAAAATAAAACAAACCAAAACCCAAAAATCCCAGCAGATATATGGCAGCTGAGCAAGCTATAAACTGTTCCTGCACAGAAACCTCTTGAAGGTTAAGGAGACTTGGAGCCTAATTCCATGTTCTGTAAAATGGAGGTGCTAAGACCTTCCCTAGGAGCAGTGAAGTGTAAGGGTCAGACCATAAATCCTTGTTCTAACACCGTCCAGATCTTGGGCAAAGACATTACTTAATATCTCAGAACCTCCTTCCCTCATCTATAAAATGAAATTATAATATCTATTCTCATAGGGTTGCTGTAAGAATTAAATGGAGGTAAAGGGAAGGAAGGAGGGGGGTGGGGTCTTGGTGTGTGCCATACTTTTTGGGGGGCAAGACACGATTGTAAGAGGGACTTTACCTAACAAATGCAATCAGTGTAACATGGTTTCTTATACCCTCAATGAGTCCCCAACAATAAATTTTAAAAAAAAGAATTAAATGGGGGTATAATAGACTAAATGTTTCCTATATACTAGGTGCTGAGTATGCAATTTCCTGTTCCCACCATATATAAGAAAAAGCACCTCTAAATTAGAGATGTTTGTATCTGTTGGATCTTTAATCCAGCTCGCAGATACATTTACACGTGGACACACTGCCTCATCCAGCACAGCTAACATAGGCATTGTGCATCTGAGAGTACGGAGGGGTATTGGTTAAATCTAGAAGTAAGTGGAGGCTTATCACCAATCAGTGTTAGAATTCTCTTGTTCTTCAGGTTATGGATAAAATGTAATACTACTCCAGCAAACTTAATCCCATTCCAAAAATGAATGTATGTAATGTGAAGGTCGGAGCAATGTGGTTTAACATAGGTGAAGGTCAGTGCAAATCAAAACAAATAAATGAATAAAGAGAAGAAAATACCTCTGCTCTTGTTTTCTTTTTCATGTCTGAGTTCAAATTCCCAGGCATGGATATTGTTTACAGCTCCCAGATAACTCCAGTGGGAAGCCGAGGTTGGGATGCTAGTAAAGTATAGCACAGGGAACTGCCAGGCTGTCTGGGCGTAGAGATTGTCACTGCTGGTTCCCACAGCACGGGAGTCTTCTGGGTCTCCAGAATTCCTAACTATTATGGAACCAGAACGTCTGGGGCAGGCACAATAATGGCTGTATTAGTCACCTTGGATTGCCATAACAAAACAGCATGATCTCAGTGGCTTAAACAACAGAAATTTGTTTCTTCACAGTTCTGGAAACTGTAAGTCTGAGATCAAGTTGCCAGCATGGTGGGTTTCTCATGAGGGTCTCCCCTGGCATTTAGAGGGACATCTTCTCACTATGTCTGGTGTCTCTTCTTATCAATCCTCTTTTTTTTTTTATTTTTTAAATTAGATCATAGCTGTGTACATTGATACTGTCATGGGGTATGGTGTGTTATTTTTATATACAGTTTGAAATATTTTCACCAAACTGGTTAACATAGCCTTCATGTCATTTTCTTAGTTATTGTGTTAAGACAATGATATTTTTCATTTAGAAAGATTCACATGTCACATGTACCCTTAAAATATGAACCATAGACCCGATCTCACCAATCACCCTCCCTCCACCCATCCTCCCCCCTTCCTTCTCCTCCCTCTCCCCTTCTCCCATATTCTTGGGCTATAATTGGGTTATAGCTTTCCTATGAAAGCTATAAATTAGTTTCATAGTAGAGCTGAATACATTGGATACTTTTTCTTCCATTCTTGAGATACTTTGCTAAGAAGAATATTTTCCAGCTCCATCCATGTAAACATGAAGGAGGAAAAGTCTCCATCCTTCTTTAGGGCTGCATAGTATGCCATGGTGTACATATACCACAGTTTATTGATCCATTCATGGGTCAATGGGCACTTGGGCTTCTTCCATAACGTAGCAATTATGAATTGGGCTGCAGTAAACATTCTGGTACAAATATCTTTGTTGTAGTGTGCTTTTTGGTCTTCTGATTTATACCTAGTAAAGGAATTATAGGATCAAATGGCAGGTCTATTTTTAATTCTTTAAGTGTTCTCCAGATGTCTTTCCAAAAGGAACGTATTAGTTTGCAATACCACCAGCAGTGTAGAAGTGTTCCCTTTTCTGCACAACCACGCCAGCATCTGTGATTTTGGGATTTTGTGATATGGGCTAATCTTATCAATCCTCCTATGGGACCTCCCAGAGCAGGGCCCCACTCTTAAGACTTCATTTAACTATAATCATGTCTCTAGAGGCCCCATCACCAAAGGTAGCCAAGTTGGTAGTTAACTGCTAATAGCAAGTCCTTGCTGCTCATGGTGTAGCTGATGGACCAGCAGCAAGGGTTTTCCCTGGGAACTTGTTAGAAATACAGACTGTTGGCCCCAACCCAGCCAGACCTTCAGTACTAGAATATGCATTTTAACTCCGTACCCATGTGATTAATATGTATGCAAATTCGTGAGAAGTGCTGTTAATAGATTGTCTTCAGTCCTAGAAGCTCTTCTGATTCTCAGAAATTGTAGCAGATTTGTTTGCAAAATAGCCAAGCCTGTTTCTGGATCTCAAAGAAAGGCTCAAGCTTTCTCACTGTGTGGGTAATGGAAAATACATCTCCTGGCTGTTGAACTTGATGAGTCACAGCAGAAAGTCTAGAGTGACTTAATCCCCATTCTTTTTCTTAAGCATACTACTGCCCTCCTCCCCTTTCCTTTATCCTCCAAGGACCTTTTCTGAAGAAAATAATTGAAATCAATTTCAAGCTAGCTGCAGTAAGCACTTGTGGTGAATCTTACCTACCATTTTAGTCCAGTCCTGCAGGTCTGGCAAGAGTCTGGGGCCTCAGGGTCTCCCTCAGAGCCCAAGAGGGCCGGAAATGTTCAGAGTGGAGATAAGGGCAAGGCCAATGCCATCATGACCCCACCTATTCCAGGGACTGCACCTACTGCAGTGACCGGGATAGCTGGCCCTTTGTCCTGGGTTGGGTGTGAGCAATAGGAATGGGGCTGAGGAGCTCCCCATACCTGTTTTGTTAAAACTGTTGCCCAGATAAGGGTGCCACGCAGGCCAAATCTCTTTAGTAATAAATTTCTGTCTATAATGAAAGTTCTGGAGGGATTAGACAGATAACATCAGTGTCATTTGGGGGAAGACCCATTCAAAAGCCAAAACTCACCCATCCAATGGGAACACCTTGGATCTCTTGAAAGAGGAACATGGCCTGCAGCCCCCTGAGCACATCAAGATCTGCACTTGAGTTCCCAAGGGGACCACCCAGAGAGTAAGCAGGTGCCAACGTCGCATGGGGACACAATTCTACCCTCAGTTTCCTACCCAGCTTCCTCAGAGGCCTTGGTCAATTCTGCTTCCTACCCCCCCCTTCCACACCCAGGCCAGGCTGCCTGGGCTTAGAGATTGTCACTTGTAGATGACACATGCATGGGGACACAATTCTACCCTCACGGGATATAGTATTTGTGGAGAGCCAAACTGTTGGGTAGGGCCTACCTTCCTAGGGCAGATTCTATCCTGTAGACACACGTGCACACATGCATACACAGTTTTGTCCAAGTTATAATAAATTGCATAAGAGGCAGCTTCAGAGAGAAAAATTGTCACAGTAGGGTAGTAGGCAGCCAGAAGAGTATGTTTGGAGAGTGGGAAGGGCAGTCCTGGTACATGGCCTTGTACTGAGTGCCTCAGTGTTGAGAAAGAAGGGAATTCCTGCATTAGACTTATTTCTGACTCTTAAGCAAGAGAAGTGTGAACGCGCCAGCCTTGAGACAATGAGGCCACACCACCTCAGATTTTATCACAGGCAAAAAAAGCAAACATTGAATGTGGTTCAGAAAAAGTGAAATCTGATCCCATAGCTCAAGAATAGGGTGTATCAGAGGAGCTGAGGTATGTGGGACCTGACTGGGAGGACAAAGAGGACATTTCAGCCATCATCAGAGTTACAGGGAGAAGAAGGGTGTGGCCAGCTGCTTGGTGCAAATGGCACAAGGCTGAGAAATGACTGGGAGAAAGCAGGATTACTCCGTCTATTCACTTTCTCTTTCCTCTACCAAGGGAAATAAACTTCAAAGTAGAAAAGACAAGATGAGCATTGTTAGGAGAAAATAGGTCACTAGATAGTAGGAGAATTTTCAGCCTTAATGCAGTTCAATTTCCAGCTTTGTGGGGCCACTTAGCTCCCCTGGAACTCTAGAACTACATTTCCCAGAATCCCTGTCCCTGCATGGGCCGGGCAGAGAGACAGTTTGCACCTGATTTGGAAGGTAAAAGGGAAGCAGCAGCCAGGGTCTTTTCACGCTTTGAAAGTGGCAGCGGGATCACCAGAGCAGCTGACACATGTTGCTAGTCTGCCGGCTCTGTTGTTGGCATGCAGAAGCAGCCAGACACCAGCTTCTCCAGCTCTCGGCATGGTTGGGTCCATGATGGTTAGCTCCGTGATAGCCCGGGCAGTTAGGACCATGATGACAGGTGCCAGACTTGGAGGCACTGAGAAGAAGCCACCGGTCCCAGGCTGTCCTCCCTCTCCTTCACTCTGCATCCATTTTGGCACCCTGCCTACAGCCCTGCACCATTCTAACTCTAGGCCAGGCAATAGCTTACTTCTGTGATCATAGCACTTTGGGAGGCACAGGCAGGAGTGTTGCTTGAAGACAGGAGTTCAAGAGCAGCCAGGACAATATAGCAAAACCCTCTCTCTCCTAAAAATGGAAAAATTAGCCAGGCATGGTGGCAGACCTGTGGTCCCAGCTACCAGGGAGGCCAAGACAGGAGGATCATTTGCACCCAGGAGTTGTTGCTGTGAGCTATGTTGACACTATGTTGCATTCTGGCCTAGGCCACAGAATGAGACCTGTCTCAAAAAAGAAAAAAGTCAACTCTTGGGCCTTTAATACCTTTCAAAGTTGTTATACTACCTGTGTACGGCACATTTGCTGGTTTACTTTAAGAAAAAAAGAAATAGCCCTCATCTTCTTTATTTATTTAGGTTTTTGTTCACTGTTATATACAGCTGAATTTAATCCTAATGGATATTGAAAGTAAAGAGTGCTACTATTTCAAAGAGTGAGTATATTTCAAACATGAAGAGGATTTCCAATGCCTTTGCATTTGGTTGATAATTTTATTATTTTGCTTAATAAACACATGGAAGATCTTCTTATATTTACAGGTGAAAAAATCATGGAGGCACAATTATATTTTGAATAATGAAAGTGGTATCCAAAGAGATCTCAAGAGAAGGGAGCAGCTGCTTTCTGGTCAGGTCGTCCAGTCTGAGCTGGGGGCGGAAGAGTAGCGCCATATTCACTGTTAAGAGTGATACTCAGGGCAGCACCTATGGCTCAAAAGGGTAAGGTGCTGGTCCCATATGCTGAAGGTGACAGGTTCAAACCCAGCCCTGGCCAAAAACTGCAAAAAAAGAAAAAAAAAAGACCAGCCAGGTGTTGCGGCGGGTGCCTATAGTCCCAGCTACTTGGGAGGCTGAGGCAAGAGAATCACTTAAGCCCAAGAGTTTGAGGTTGCTGTGAGCTATGAAGCCACAGCACTCTACCAGAGGGTGACATAGTGAGACTCTGTCTCAAAAAAAAAAAAAAAAAGTGATACTCAATCTCATATTAAAATGGGCCTTTGATGCCTAAAGGCCTTTGGCTGATATTTTGGCAAAACAAACAAACAAACAAACAAAACCCCACCAAAGCTGTTTTCTGGTTGTTCCCTATGTGTTCAGCTTGTGCAATGGAATTTTAACATCTTTAGAAGGAAGAGTAAGATACTATTAGTAAGAGTGAGTGGAGGAGGGGAGTGGGGAGCTTGAGTCTGAGAAAGGAGGAAACATACTGTCTCTTTTGAATTTTGTACTATATAGAGGTATTACCTACTCAAAAACCTTTTTAAAGGATTTACACAGAGATGGACAAAGTGGAGCCTCATCAGAGAGAAAGCCTGGAAGGCTCTATCCTCATGTTAAGGACGAGTGGTTGAGAGATTGGAAAATGTTAACCTAGACTCGGGGTAGGGGACTGGGGTAGCAGGTGATAGCTGGGGAGTATTGAAAGGTTCACCTTCATCTATGTGTCTTAAGAGAAGAAGACTAGGCACAAGGCGAAGAAACCAAAGGTACAGAGTCACTTTCACTTTCCTTTTTAGGGATGGGCTTCCATCATAGAGATGTTATTGAATACAGATTCTAAAAAGTTTGCTGGGGTGGTACCTGTGGCTCAGTGAGTAGGGCACCAGCCTCATATACCGAGGATTCAAACCTGGCCCGGCTAAACTGTAACAATTAAAAAAAAAAAAAAGGCCGGTTATTGTGGCAGATGCCTGTAGTCCCAACTACTTAGGAGGCTGAGGCATAGAATCACCGAAGCCCAAGAGCTGGAGGTTGTTGTGAACTGTGACGCCACAGGGCTCTACCGAGGGCAAAGTGAGACTCTGTCTCAAAAAAAAAAAAGTTTGCTGCTTTAAGTGGAAAGTGCCCTGAATGACTAAAGTCACTTTCAACTTGTGATTTAATGACAACGAGGTTTAAATTTGGCATACACGTGAGGCTCAGGTCTTTTCAACATTAACATCTGCCAACTCCATCTTCCTAATTCTCCCTGTCGGTTCCAGTCACTACTCAGCTTCAGTAATCGTGGCAAGGTGGCTGGGGGAATCAAGGGAACAGCAGGGAGATTCTGACATGGAAACGCCAGTCAGTTACTTGTGTTCCCTCAGAATGGAGGAAGCGTGCAGGGATGCCATGTGCTACGTACACCAAGGTGTAAGAGTTCACGTCTGCCGAGAACTGTGAAGAATCTCAAGTCTGCTGAGATTTCACCCTGTTTGCAAGCTAACAACTGAGCCTGCTACAGCTGCATAGATGCTGGCAGAAGACACCCGGCTCCTGGGTCAGAGAAAAAGGACTTTATTCCTCCTGGCCACACAGGTTCCTCTTGTCCCCAAAGTCCCCTGGGGGCAATGTGGAGGCAGGCCAGGATGGGTGTGTGCAGTGGTGAGTCTGTGTCACGGTTGAAACCTCAAGCTGAAACCTCCAGACTATGAGGGGGCCCTCGCAAACCTGCCCGATCTTTGCCACAGAGAGAGATTTTTTTTTATCCTAGTCAAAAAAGCAATTCTGCCCTCTGCCCTGGGGAATCCTCTGTCTTCCCTGTCTCTTTGCTACACAAACATGCTGGAGAAGATAGTCTGGAACAGAAGTTATCAATAAGATATGTAGAAGCACCATGGAGAATCGGCCCCAGCAGCGTCTCCGTACAGGGGTGAAGTTCTGATGCACAACTGCCAACTGGCTACCCGAGTGTGAGGTCTACTTAATATTTCTCTGGAGCAAGGGAGCAAACAAAGGCCTTGGGTTTGGACAGACCTGGATTGGAATTTCAGTGCTATCATTTAACTGGTAAGTAAACTGTTGGCTTCATGTCTCTAAGCCACAGTTGTCTAATTTAGACATTGGAGCCCCAATGACATCTCGTACTGTTGCTATGAGAATTAAAATACATGGTATGTATAATTATCTGAATTGATGTCAGTTCCCCACCTAGTATTCTTTGATTTTATTTTAAAAAATAACATTCTGGATCACCAAATTGTAACAGACTTATAAACACGTACAAAGTCAGCTGTCTTTCCCCATGACTTAGTTCTGTAAATAGGAGGAAAAGACAGGAAAGCATAAATCATTGAGCTTCCCTAGTACAAAAGCAATTGTTTGTGCTTCTCAGTAACTCTTGAGCCAAACATGTTGGATTACTTAAGATGTTAGTAACTCTCCAGACGGGAGAACAAGTCATCTGTGCTTTCTCTTCTCTTGGCTCAAGTTGCAGCTGACCACCCCTCTCCCTGCTTGCCTCCCTGTCCTCCAGTGTTCACGTGAAGTCGACTGAATTAGCATGAATTAAGTTTCTGTGCCCTCAATTCTACACAATAAACACCCCAGCCTATAATATCATAGATTTCCCTATGGAACTCCAACTTGGCATCTCTCTAATTAAACCTGTTTGGGCTGTGATTTCTTTCTTTCTGGCAGCTCTAAGCTTGATAAAAAAAAAAATAGGTAAAAACTGGAAAGTGTCATCTTGTTAGTCAAGCAAAAGCCAATGACTTAATTGGAGGAGACCAAATAATTTGCCTCCATTGCTTTTTAAGATTCTTTTGCTTTGTTAGTTCACAGACCAGAAATAAGAGCAGAGACTCAGGTATATCTTTTGTGTTTTTTCATCCCAGGTGACCAGGGACTTAGCATGTTATTATGGAGAGTCATCAGAAAGAGGGAATTGGGTTTTGCTGTGCACAAGGAACTTAGAGGCAGCAGCTAACAATGGAAGCATCCCAACAGATTTAAATAGAAAAAAAAGCCCTGTCATCTGGACTGGTTCTCATGTGTGAAAATCACCTAGAAGTCTTATTAAAACTGATTGTTGAAGCTCATTCATCCTCGGAATCTCTGATTCAGTAGGTCCAAGAGAGAGCCTAAAAGTCTGCATTTCTAATAAGTTACCAAGGGATATTCATACAAGCTGGTTTCAGGGACCATACTTTGAGAACTGGTACCATAAAGCAGTGGTTCTCAGCCCTGGCTGCATATTACAACCACCTAGTAATACCAGAAAGTATTGCCTGGTTCCTACCCTTGGAGATTCTGACTTAATTGGACTAGGGATGAACCTGAGCCTCCGGATTTTTAAAAGCTTCCCAGGAGATTTAATACGATACCTGCTCTGAGAACCGGGGCACATCTAGACGTTTCCCAGGTGTGTGTGCTTTTCTCTTATTCCCAGCGTGGCAGCTAGAAGATGGATGGATATAAACAAGTCATCATTATAAGCCTTGTTGGATGTAAACAAGTCCTTCTAACGTCAACTGGAAGGTAAAGAAAGAAGAAGATCTGATCCGTGTGGTATTTCCTGCTGGTTAGGACTGATGACAACTCTAGCTCACAGTGACCCAGTTTGGAGTGCTGGGCTCCTGAGCAAAACATCTCCCCTAGAGTCTTCTTTAATTATAAAATAATCAACTCAGTAGTCCCTCCTCACTTCCACAGAGGGGCCTATTGTGTGGATTTCAGCCTAGTGAGGGGAGAAAATAGCAAGCTGCCCCCTGGGTGTCATGACGCTTTGGGGCCCTTGAAGGGAAGAGAACTGTACCATCTGGCCAGGGCTCATTCACAAAGGGCCTCTGTAATAATAATGAGTTGTTATGAAAATAGAATTCTCTACAAAAGAATAATATTTTCCTCAAGTCTTAAGTTACCTGTCTTTGGCACGTGGGTTAAAGTTCAGAGAGTTTATCCCAGTGGATAAAGTGGGTCCCCACCCCTTACTGTAGATTAGAATCACCAGGGACACCTATAAAGATAGCTTGTCTTACTCAGGGTGATCATCTGGGCCTGGGCTTCTGGCATGTTCCGCATTGTAGTACTAGAGTCTTGCATCTTGGGAATGCCTTAATTCTAGACAAATAAGGACACTTGGCTGGCCACCTTGCCTCATCCCAGACCAATTAAATCAGAACCTCCAGGGGTGGGTCTTGGACATCAGAATATTCCAAAGCACTTCCCCGGTTGCTTTCAAGTAGAGGAGGCTCTGGCTTCCTCCAGGTACATGTGATTTCAGGGTGCCTTTTTTAGGATCATTTATACAATCGAGACATTTCAGGTGTTCACAAAGCTGTGTTTTTAGCAACCACATCATGTGCAGTCACTTCCCAAGTGAGCAGCAGAGAATGTGGCCAGTCACTTCAGTCCTGTTAGGCACAATGCAGACAGTCTCTCTCAGAAAGAAAAGACCCTTTCTAATTCCATGTGGATTTTAAAAGTGGTAAAAAATGCAAACTGAAGGAAAAGAAAGCTACAGAGACAGTCAAGTGGTCAAGAGGAAATATGTTACCCACAAGATGGCGGGTGATGTTTTTTCATGAATGTTTCAGAAATGTTCTTTTGCAAGCCAAAAATTGGATTCCCATGGGAGCAAACCAGGAGTCCTCAGCCCGAGCAACTTTTCCTCAATGTAAGAAATGTCTTACTGCTGGTAGAAATCAAATATTTGCCTAATTGGCTTATGTACTGGGTAAATAGTGCATTGCATTCTGTTGGACACAGGCTGGACATACCTCAAATGAGCTCCCCCCAGGAAATCTAAGCCAGCAGGAATATAGGGCATCTGACGTGTGGGCAGTGAGCACGTACATAGCAAACAGAGTCCAGAAAAGCAGGCTTTGCCCCCAGGAGTTTAATACAGGAATGTCCAAAGAACAGCTGATCAACTGGTAGGGCAGGAAGCCAAGCAAACGAAAGCTTCTGGTGGTGAAACAAGCATTTCTATGGAAGAAAGTGAGAAGTGAATTTTAATTAGTGGCTATCTAATCCCCCCAAAGATTAATTAAAAACAACAGTTACACCTGCCTCTTAGTACGTACTTCAGTATTCCAGTTTGGGATGCTGAGACTTGGAGTGACAACATGGAGCAGTGAAAATAGCAATGAATTTGGACCTTGAAGATGGAGGGGTTGCTTCCTTAGAAGCCTTCATTGTTTCATCTAGAGCAAAGAGGTTCCAACTTGGCTCACCAATCCCATGTTCCTCAAGTTGGGTCCAAGTGTGGCAGAAAGGAACACCATGGAACACAGACACTGGAGCTAGAACACATGGGTTAACACCCACCACACCAATTATTACATGTGTGACTCAGGCACATCACTTAATCTCTTTGTGCCTCAGTTTTCTCATCTGAAAAAAAGGGATGATAACTCTACCCACATCCTGGTCGTGTTGTGAGGATTATCTGGGAGAATGCCTAGAAACTTACAACAAGCCCGGCACATGGGTGTGCCCCACTAGTGCTACGTTATTATGAAGTACAACGATTTGGCTGATTCAGAATAATACAGAAAAGGAGCTAGATCATGGGAAGTCATGAAAGGTATGGAAAGAATGATGGAGAAGACTGACATCGGTTATAAGGAATAAAGTTTTTCTAGCAGAAAGGATCCGAAAACGTGCCCCCTCCAAGATCCTCATCTTAGTCCATTTTATGTTGCTATAAAGGAATACCTCAGGCTGGGTAATTTATAACAAAGAGATTTATCTGCCTCATAGTTCTGCAAGCTGTACAAGAAGAATGGCACCAGCATCTGCTTCCCTTGATGGAAGGCAAGGGGGAGCAGGAGCCAACCTGCACAGGAAAGGCAGCAAGGGTGGAGGGAACCAGGCTCTTTTTAGCAACCCACTCTTGAGGGAGGTAAGTGAGGTTGACAACTCACTACTGCTCTCACTACTGTGGGAACAGCTCCATGCATGGGGGACTCACCCCTATGACCCAAACGCCTACCATTAGGCCCCACCTCCAACCACGAGGATCAAATTTCCATATGAGGTTCAGAGGGAACAAACGTTCAAACTATAGCATCATAGCATCCCAGCTAGCACATAGGTATGTGGGAAGCAAATTCATGATCGCTTCTGTTCTCTTGGCTATGCTGTTTCCACTGATCATCCTACTTGTGGTACACTCAGAATGATGCCTGGACCGTAGAAGAGTGTCAGTAAAGGCCAGCAGCTCTGGTTGTGGTGGTAGTACCTTTTATCTTAATATTCTCCTTAGTCTGGATAAGCAACAACACCCAATAATAAAAATCAGATTAGATGATATGAGTGGAGATGCTTTGCAAACTGGAAAGTATTTTACAAAGCTAAGGTGTTATTATCCCCCTGCCTCAGTGAAAGTGATTAATTAGACAAATGTTTGCAAAGCACAAAGCCCAGGCTCTACTTTGTGCAGAAGGAACTGAAGTGATCAGTGTTACCTTATCTGAACTTTGATTCTAACAGCCGCTCTTGCAGTCTAGTGAGAATGAATGACTGGCAGCAGCTTTCCTCAAGGCTGAGAGATTTTAACCTGCAGCGGGGTGTGTGACATCCCTGGGTCCCAACAATTAACCATTGTAATGCTCACTGAATCAGGCAGTTGACTTGGCACGCTTCTTACCAGGCTGTTTAAATATTTAGAAAAGGGAACAATGAAACCTGAGTAATGTGAGGACCTGCTTGTTTTTGATCCACAAACAAGAGTCTGGGCAGGAAAGTTCTAGGAGGGAGATCTCTCAGGGCCCCAGTACATGCATGCCCTTCCCCCAGGGATGAGACAACTTCAGCTTTGCACAAGCAGCCACTTGACACTGTGCCAGACGCTATGTCGGCAGCTCCTTAACCGAGTAATGAGACTTGGTTTATTGGGAACCTTTAATTACCAGTCTAATATACAAACACATTTCTCTCTAGAGATGTTCACACAAGCACAGGCTTTGTTCAGAAGGAAAAGCAAGCTGCTTCCTCTTCCTGGCTGAAAAGGCATGGATTCCGGGTGACATTTACCTAGGATCAGTGAAACCCACCCTGCTCCAGCTCTGACACACTCGTATCCTTGCTCCCCCCACCCAAGGACCCAATTAGCTGCGTTTGATGATGTCTGCAGGGTGACTGTCCCCTCGCTTCTTTCTGCCTAGGTGCTGTAAATAACAACTATATTTAGAACACTGGACTGGCTACTTAGAAGGTGTACAAAGCAGAATTGTGGATTCATCACTTTCTAGGAGCAATCTTCACTATCCTTCACAGCATCTAATAGCTCATCATTTCCCCAACAGGCTGCCTCTCTCCTAACATCCCTATTGCTGTCGAAGGCGCCCCCTCTGGCCAGTTGGCCAAATCTGAAACTGGGCGTGATGCCCCTGCCTCATTCTCCTCTGATCCAAACCCAAGACATGCCAGTTCTATGTCTCCCGTATCTTTGGATTCCATCACCTCTCCCCTAACCTCCTATGCCATCTCCCTAAGCAGCTTCCCGCATCCAGCTTTGTCCTTTTCTAATGCATTCTCCCTCACATAGCCAGAACGAATCTGAACAAAATATAGATATGAACAACGATTCTTCTTTGCCTAAGAGCCTCGATGGCTCATTGAACCTGTAATTACCAGGAAGGAGAGTGATCGGTCTTGCTTACAGCCATAGGCAGACCCAGGGCCTAACATAAGTGCGAGAAACAGAGTAAATGTTATTGTTATTATTGTGTGGAAAGGCTTTGCCCCTTTCTGGCCAAATCGGCTGACTCTTACCTCGTAATCAGCCAGGTTTCTTTCTGCCTAGCTGTAAGCAATAACTTAACAAGAGGAGCACAGCATTTAACCGTATGAGTAGTCAGACTGTATTTGGGGGGGGGGAAGTTAATTCCCCAAGATAAAGTTACCTCTTATAGATGCACGTGTTGTGCTAAAAAAAGATTGTGGAAGGTGGAGGATTCAACTTTTCTTCTTGCCCTTCTATCTTACTCTCTAAACTCAGCCTCTCTTTCCCCCCCTCTCTTCTTACTTTTTCCACCCCCCACCCTTGGCCGTTTTTCTCTCCCCCACCCGCATTCCTTCTCATTTAATATCCATTTCCTCACAGGCAGGAAACCTGCAGGGCCCTGTTCCTGGCTCTGCTCCCCTGGGGATCCTGGATTTCCATGCCAAAATGTGCATCACAGGAGTGAGGATCAATTTAGGCCTCCTCTGTGAGGTGCTCCCCTTTTTCTTAGAAGCTGTTTTTGTCTGAAACTTTTCCCCCCTATCCTAAGTTCTCACTTCAAGCCAGGATCCCTCCAGGTCAGTGCAGCTATGGACTAATGCGACAGTTTCTCTCTGACAGTGGTTTTTGGAAAGTCTTTTAATAATCTCAAAGCATGTTCTTGGAATCTGATTCAGAATGCCCCTGGAGGAATAAACAGGCTGTGAACAGGCTTCAGAAGAAAACAGCAACTTTATTCAAGGCATTTTTACTTTTATTTACCATCAAAATAGTTCTGCATCAGCATCACCATGGCAGCATGTGGATGTGCAGGAGGTGGGGTGTCCTCAGGGAGTTCATCAGCCTCCTGTGTGGAATCACTGCCTGTCCCTCCCTAATGTCAGCCTGTGGGCTTTGGCTTGGATGTTGGACCAGGAGGAGATGAGCAGGGGCACAGGAGCTAAAGGAAGGCAAAAGACACTGTTTTTCTGCCTATTACCTATCTGCATGGGGGATGTTCCTCACGGCTAAGGGGGATGCTGCCTGCAGCTTGGAAGAACCATCCTTAATGACTTCCTGTAGCAGGGAACCTTGTGCCATGAGCAGAGCTGTCGTGCAGTTTTTGAGTGTGCATCCTTTTAAGGATATGTCTTCTTTCGTTATCTTTTTTTCTGAGGCACACCTATTAACTGGCTGAGGAAGTTTATTCATGCATTTACTTTTAATTTCTTTCATTCCTTTAACAAACACTGAGTTCTTACTATGTTTAGGAATCCGGTGATACACAGCACACCATCCTCGCCTTAAGGGCAAGACACAGACCCCAAATCAGGCAATTAAAATGCAGAATGAAAAGGGGTCCCATAGGTCTGATTATGGGATGCAGGGCAAGGGCACATGAGCAGGACACATGTTTATTTGTTTATTGTGTCTCTCCTGTCATGAAAATATAAGCCAAGAAGTCGAGATTTTGCTTCATGTACTCCCTTATCTCCAGGTCCTAGAACAGTGCCTGGTACACAGCAGGAGCTCAGTAAACGTACGCTGAGTTAATGACTCAGTGACCATCCCCTCCTTCCCTACATGTCTGACATGCTGGAAATGAAGGGACGTGACTTTTGCCTGACGCTGCATTAATAAGTTTAATCACTGTAACGCTAATTTAATAACTTATACTGTATATGACACTGACAAAATCCCTTTGCTGTGCTGCCAAGTCCCTAGGCTGGGCCATGTCCCTTAATGGCAGGAATGATGGCTTCCTCCTGCAAACCCTGTGCCTCCAGGTCCCCCACCTGCCTGAACCTTGAGTCCTTACTGGTCATCTCAGTAGAGGGTCAGACCGACATTTAACGCTGCTGAGTTTTACCCAAGCTCATCTAGAGAAAGAGAGTTTACGCTGCATCTGCCGGCCACTCCTTTTTCTTCCTTTCTTTAGACTATTTTTCTAGAGAATAAGCTTAAGCTGTCACGGGTGCTTTACATGGATAAATTCATTTGATCCTCACATCTATTGGGGAGAGGGCTCCTATTTGTCCCTATTTTACAGATAGGAAAACTGAGTAGGAGAGAAAAAACTAATTTGCCCACAGTGACCCAGCACTCAGAGCTGAGCCCAGGCAGTCTGGTGCCACAGCCTCTCTGCTGATTCCCATGCCTGCCTTTTCCTTCAGGCAGATCCTGACTGGCCATTTCCTGGCTGCAGTGAGAATTATCTTACCAGCAGGCCACATACCCATTTCCTACACATTCTCTTAGGGGACTAACATAAATAATACCCCTCTCTTCAGTGCCCCAGTACAGAACTGTCTTGGTCTATTTGGGCTGCTATAAGTAAATACCATAAACTGGGTCATAAACTGGGTAGCTTATAAACAATAGAAATTTATTTCTTATAGTCCTAGAGGCTGGGAACTTCAAGATCAAGACAGATTCAGTATCTGGTGAGGACCTGGTTTACAGATGGCTGTCTCCTCACTCCAACCTCACATGGTCGGGGGTGGTGAGAGGTCTCTCTGGGGCCTTGTTTAGAAGGGCACTAATCCATTCATGAAGGCTCTGCACTCATGATCTAATCACCTCTGAATGGCCCCATCTCCAATACCATCACCTTGGATGTTAGGAGTCAAGATATGAATTTGGGGAAAACACAAACATTCAGATATTTAATTAGTCCTTAATTATCAAAGATAAATTGAGACAAAGAATCAGAGAGATAGAGGTCAAAATTTCACCTTCATTCTGATGAATTCCAGGTTGGAGGATGTGGCTATGGTGTAAGTGGCCAAATAGGCCTGCAAAACTTTTCAGTCATTCCACTCCCTGACCCTGTTCCACAGTCTACAACACTTTGGACACTCCATATAAAAGAACATTCTAGTCTACAGAGCTCCTACCTTCACCCAGGATCACGGTTTCACCATAGAGACAGAAGGAAAAGGCCCACAGTCCAGGTTTCCAGCTTTGAACACCACTACCCAATTGTGTTCATTTCTTGGAGCTGCTGTCACAAAACTGGGTGGCTAAAAACAACAGAAGATATCCCCTCAGAGTTCTGGAGGCCAGAAATCCAAAGTCAAGGTGCCAGCAGAACCCCTTGTTCAGCTCTGTCACTGTCAGCATTCCCTGGCTTGTGGCCACATCACCCAGACTCCGCCCTGTGGCCACATTGCCTTGTGTGTCTGTCTCAAATCTCCCTCTATCTCTCTTTTATAAGGACACTTGTGATGGTATTTAGTTCCCACTTGGATAATCCAGATACCTTCCTATTACTGACTGAATTATGTCCTCCCAAAATTGATATATTGAACCCCTGACCACTCTGCCCCCCACCATGTAACTGTAGTTGAAGATAAGGATTTAAAGAGATAATTAAGTTTAAATGAGGTTATAAGGGTGGGGCCTTAATCTGATGGGACTAATGTCCTGATAGGAAAAAGAAGAGATACCAGGGTAACCTCATACAAGGAAAGGCCATGTGCAGACACAGCAAGAATATGACTGCAGGCCAAAGAGAGAGGTCTCGAGAGAAGCCAACCTTGCCAGCACGTGGATCTTGGACTCCTGCCTCCAGAACTGTGAGGAAATAAGTTCCTGTTGTTTAAGCCACCCAGGCTGTGGTACTTTGTTATAGAAGTCCTAGCAGACACATAATACCTCCTTATCTCAGGATCCCTAATTCAATCACATCTGGAAAGACCCCATTTTCCAAATAAGGTGACTTTTACAAGGCCCAAGAATTGTGATGTGGTATCTTTGGGTTGCTAGATTCAACCCACACTAGAAACCATGGACACAGTCGGTTAACTCATTTCCCCTGCAGGGACAGAATGGCTACTGAGCAGAGCAGGAGACGAGGGCTGCGGTTCCTTGCTGGCCTGGTAGCAGTCCCTGGAAACATGAGCAGTGGGCAATGACTGTGTCCCCTAGAGCCTCCTGCAAACCATCAGTGCACTGCAATTTTCCACCTGTTCGTTTTCAATTTGGAGAACTCCTAACTTGAGGCCTGACCACAGCAAGGTTAGTAAACAATAATTCCCCTCTTCTCCCTGACTAAGTCTGTTCCCCAAAATCTGCTGTGAACCAGATCCACTTTCCCCACTGCTCTTCACCTTGCAGGCCCTGGCCACCAAATAACAAAAACAGGTGGGAAGACCCAAAATATCAAGGTGGGTGCCAGGCTAGGCTTTACTGCCAACAGAATCAACAACTGCTGAATCAGAAAAGAAATGGGTTTTATTGGGGGAGGAGGAGGTTGAGGGTCATTTGTTTGTTTTTGGTTTTTTTTTCATGGATGGTAAGTAAAACAGACATGGTCCCAGCCTATAGCAGCCAGGAGTCTGAGACAGACAGTATTGATCTGCAAGGTGCTGTAAGAACAGGGTAATAGCGTCATGCATTAACATGGAGAGGCTAGTGAAGCCTGTGCTTACAATACCCAAAGCATAGATTAAGTAGAAACTGGTTTGAAGTGAGTTTCTGGGAGGCTTATCCATTGCATAAGGAATAAGTTCTTCCTGGTGTATGGGGTGAAATCACGAGTGGAATCAATGATTTCTGCCCCAACACCTCAGTACTGCTTCTCTCATACACCCAAAGTAGCCCAGACAGTTCTGGGAGAAATTAAGAAACCATAATTTTGAGCATCTGCTGTGAGCAAAGCATGATGCAAGCTAGAGAACACTGAGCAATACTGACTTAGCAATCAAAGGGAGGTGCTGGCCCCCTGAATCGGGGTCATCTGGGCCAGTGGCCAACTTCCTTGCCAGGTGGCCAGCACCAGACACGACAAACCCAGGCATCCAGGTTATATGTAAAGCTCAGTGCTTTGCCTGTTTTCTTTCTGCCCCTAAATTAAGTAACATTGTCTCTGCCTTAAAGATGTAGCTGAGAGATTCAGAAGGATCATTACTAACAACATTTGTTTAGCTATTATTATATGGTGAGCAATTTAAGTACATCACGTCAGGTCACTGGATGGTAATGTAGTAGTGAAGGGGACAGATTCAAGGAGCCAGAGTACCTTGTTAAAACTTCTGCTGTACCCCTTGACAGTGGGTGTCTGTGGGAAAGTGACCTCCCATCGACTTGGTTGCATTGTAGGAAAATGGGACGATAAACCACCTCGCTTATAAGATTGTTTAAAGGACTAAAGGAATGAATACAGATAAAGCACTTACAACAGTGGCTATCACAGAATGGGCCCCAGATGGAGGCTAGTTATCTCACAGAATAAGCACTTTACCAAAAAGGCAGCTGAGGCTTTGGGAAGCTTCTTAGTCACAGATAATAGGAGGAGGGAGCTAGGAGAGCCACGGCCGTCTCTCTCACTGCTAACAAGTGGGAAAGCCAAGACCTATCAGGTTCCACTGTGTCATACAGAAACACCCTGACAAATGTCCCACAGGTTGTCAATGCCAGGACCAGCATTAGAACCCAGGCTACTTCTGTTTCGTTCTTCAAATCCCCCATCTCAAATGCTCCTTCTTATCTTGGCCCACTCGGGCTCCCATTTGCAGCTGGCATCTTCACCCAGATGAGACCTTCCTAGCATGGTGAGACCTTGAGACCCTGTTTCTAACCGTGTGAATAACCAGCACACTTGGGACCAAGGCTGGCACCACAGACCTTGAAGACCTGGTATAACTTTCTGAAGCTCAACTTTGATGTTTAATTACCAACTGTTTTGAGAATTATTGTATGCAAGACATGGTACTAAATATTTGTTAATATACAGAGAAATAAGACAATTACTTGCTCTCAAAAAATGTGGGAGGTAGTGGAAGAGCTAGGCAGATACAAAAAGAACACGGAAATGTGAACAAGGTTAGCAGGGGGTGAGGAAGGGGCTGGCCCAACCCTGCCATGGACTCTGAGAGGGGCCATGGGACGATCGGGGGGTGTTACAAAGCCTCCCAGGCACGAGGAGGAGGAAACAGGGTACTTTCCAGTTTCAATCCTGTCCACTGAAGAACAAGAGCATTCTGGAACCAATGGGGACCTTCCTGTAAGGCTTCTAAATGGCTTCAAGGACGCTGGGGTCACAGAACAACCCTATTTGGCAGATGGCAGGAACTGCCTGAGGGAAGGAGAAAGGCTGTCTCTGACGCCAAGCCAGAGACAGAAAGCATTTTCTCAGAGTTAGAGAAAGGGAGGCAGGCCCTGATCTGTTTGGAAGCGGTGGGTGGACCCAGTATTCCAGTACTTCCTAATCATTTGTGGGTCAAAGACTCTTTTGAGTTGTGGACCAATGCCACAGAATAAAGAATGTGGGCCCAGGCAACACATTGCCAAGCTTCCGTGGTTTCTCAGGTGCTTCGGAAACTATCCCAGTGGATCCATAAACCTTAGGCTTAAAATCCCACTTGTGAGGGTTTTTAAAATGTGGCTGTAAATAGAGGATTCTTAGGGCAGCAAAACTACTCTGTATGTTACTGTAATGGTGGACAAAGTCATTATACAATACCATAGAATATGCGACATCAAGAGTGAACCCTAATGTCAACTATGGACTTTGGGTGGTGATGGGTCAACGTAGGCACATCCGCTGTAACAGATACACTGTCTGGGGGGGGGGGGGTGCTAACAACAGAGGAGGCCATGCAGGTGTCGGGGGCAGGAGGTTTATGGGAAATGTCTGCACCTTTCTCTCAATTTTGCTTTAAATCTAAATCTACTACAGTAATTGAAGTCTGTTTTTAAAAAGTAGCTACAAATTCTTTGATACTCCTCCTATACAGAGATGAGGTCTCTGCCCCTTGTCTTGAATGTGGGCAAACTTGTGACTACTTCTACCAATAAAACATGATTTCCAAGGCTAGTCTGTAAAAGGCCACACAGCCTTTTATACAGAGAGAGAATGCCACAGTTCACTTAGAATGCCTGCACTGGGGACGCTTCCTCCCATAACCCAGCTCCATGCCATCTGGAAGGCCATGCTTAGGAACTCTATAGACAGTCTCATTGAGCCCAGTGGCTATGGGTTGAACAGTGTCCCTTCTCCCAGTCCCCAATGCCTATGAATGTGCCCTTATTTAGAGACAGGGTCTTTGTAGATGATCAAGTGAAGATAAGGTCATACAGGTGGGCCCTAGTTCAATATGACTGCTGTCCTTCAGAAAGGGGCAATTTGGACACAGAGACAGAGACACACACACCCCGAGAAAATGCCACATGAAAATTAAGGCAGAGATCAGGGTAACATATTTACAGGCCAAGAAATGGCAAAGATTGCCAGCCAGCTACTAGAAGATAGCGGAGAGACATGGGACAGACAGTTCCTCCCCAGCCTCAATGGAAACTAACCTTGCCAAAACCTCGATCTAGACTTCCAGCTCCCAGCACTGTCAGACAGTAAATTTCTGTTGTTTTAAACCAGTGGTACTGTATCGTGAAAGCCTTAGGAAACTAACTCATCATCCTTAGAATTCTCCCTGTCCAGGTGCCAGAGGAAGTGAAGAAGTCATCTCAGAAGTGCATCTCCCTCCACCCAGACACCCCTTGTAGCCATTCAGGTCTTCCTAGTTGAGGCCACAGAAGAAGGGTAGAGGTGAGCCATTGCTACTGGGCTCTGATTAAAGTTCTGACCCACAGAATCTGTGACCTTAATAAAATGGTAGTTTTAGCCACTCAGTGTAGGGTTGTTTGTTACACAGCAGTGGTGAACTGGAATGCCACTTAAAACTCCAACCTCTGACTAATCTAAATTATGCCCTCTTCCTTCCTTATCTGCAAAGGGGACTTACCTGATAAATAATTCAACCTAAATGTCTATGGAAATGGCATCACAGAACCTGAGAATTAGAAGGAACCTGATAGTCACGTTTAAGTAAAAACAAATCACCTGCAGCCCCAACTTTATTCATATCAAACAGCTTCATTTTCCCTTTCAGTCCTGTGTGTACATAATATGTGCATAGTTTATTCAAGATTCATTCAACACCATTAGGATCAGAGCACCCATAATTTTGGAATCTGCTTTTTCCACTTGCAATTTATCGTCTCATTTTCCACGATGCCATATAGTCTCTGTACTATTCTAATAGGCTGCAAAAATTTCCACAAGTGATTGTACTATACACAACTCAATTATTTTTTTTTTTTGCCCAACATAAAAATTTTGATGCAAATCTTCTTTAACTGCAACATTTTAATTTTTTTTGTAAATGAAGTGTTGGCAAACTATGACCTGTAAGGCAAATCTGCTCACTCTGTTGTAGTACTACCTGTGAGCCAGTAAGAACCCTAAAGGTTTTAAATGGCTGGAAAAATTTTGAAAGAATAATGTTTCATGACAGTGGAAAATTATGTGACATTCAAAATTCAGTGTTCCTAAATAAAGTTTTATTGGAACCCAGCCATATGCATTCATTTACATGCTGTCTGTCACTGCTTTCACACCACAATAGCTGAACTGAGTGGTTAGGACAGAGACCATATGTCCTACAGAGCCTAAAATACTTACTATCTGAACTTTTATAGAAAACATTTGCCGACCTCTGTGCTAAATTCACAATAAACCACTCCCCTCAGCATTCTTGTCCAAGTTCACTGTTTGTTTTTTGTTTTTGTTTTTTACCTTGTCAGGAATCTTCTTTTCTCATCTTTCTAACAATAAATTTGAACTTATTCAACAATTTGTTAAACTGCTCTTTGTTGGGTATCAGTCCTTTCCAAAGGCTGTGGAAAATATATAGTTCAATAAAAACTATATATAAGAAAATATATAATTCAATAAGACCCCTCCCTGCCCCCACTTTCAAGGAGTTTGCAGTCTGGCAGGACATTCTAGGCGGAGACACACCAAGAATATTGTGGATTTGAAAGTCCTGTGGGCATGGAGAGTTGAAGGAGGAGCACCTCAGGGTCCAGATATGGGGTAATTCCTGGTAGCTGGGAACATGGCATTTGCACTTCAGAAGAGCAATGGGAAGGGTACTATCAGTAGGGAAAACAACTCTAGTGTGAACAGAGACGGGCAGACAGGAGACTGTTGAGCTTGTGAGTGGAAGAGGGTGGCCATGATGGAGATGACCAAAGCAGCCGCCAGGGGAGACCAGACAGAAGGAGAGAGATGGAGAAGAAAGATAGGGGTGGAGGAAGGGAAGAGGAAGAGGAAGGGAGGAGGACACTGGGTTCGAACTAAGACAGCCTGTGGAGGGAGGTGACATGAAGCCAACCTGACCAGAATTATCAATATTTTCATTGTCCTGTGGCCAAAGGCAGATAAGACAGATAGAGATTTTACATTCTCTGCCAAACAAAAGAAACCACAGTCTATGAAACTCTTGGATGCCATTTAGTTAGCCGGGAGAGGCACTTCTCACGCAAGTCTTTGTGATGAAATGCTACCTTCCGTAAGAAGTAAGATTACAAGCAAGAAGTCTGGAGGCTTCCAAGAAGGCTTCTTCTATGTAGTACATACCCTGGTAAGGATACTTTTAAGGTTACCAAGTGCAGAGCAGAATGATTGTAAATATAAAATTTCCCACAAGAGTCTGTATCGGGATCCTCAAACTTTTGAAACAGGGGGCCAGTTCACTGTCCCTCAGACGGTTAGAGGGCCGGATTGCGGGCCCTGGAAGAAGTCAGCTGCTGCTAAGCAAGACAGGCAGCGACAGCAAAAGCACCCGGCGGGCCAGATAAACGTCCTCGGCAGGCCACATGTGGCCCGCAGGCTGTAGTTTGAGGACGCCTGGTCTATATTCTGAAAAGCAGGTAGGTTTCCCTCTTATGGGCATTTTCAGCCTTCACATCTAGCTCACAGCAAATAGTCCCCAACCTCTGATGGTCTGACTTAAGATTTTTTTCCAACTTTATGATGGATTCATTGGGAAGTAGCCGCATCATAAATTGAGGCACATCTGTCATTGTTCCAAATGATCTTACTCTTTGGAATTCCATTTTCTCTGTGTGAATACTCCCCCTGACTTTTATCCAGGCTCCCTTTGATTAATCAGAAAGGCTTTCAATATTAAGGTTACAGAGAGGGTTCCATCTCTTCTGTCTGCAGTAGAAATACCAGGCCTAAGGAAAACCAACACCAATAAATATTAAGCTTCTCCAAATCTTACCCACTCTCAGGAACCAACTCTCCTAGAACAATTCTTCTTAAAGTGTATGAGATAGATTGAGGAGCTTGTTAAAATGCAGATTCTGAGCCAGAAGGTCCAGGGTAGGGCCTTATATTCTGCACATCTATAAGTTTCCCGGTCATGCTCATGCTGCTGGTCTGTGAACCACGCTTTGAGTAGCAAGGGCCTAGACCACCCTGGCCCCATCATCACGCTCTTCTGAATTCCAATGGCATGGCCAATACTCCTTGGTATTTCAGTTTTGGATTCTTTCCTGTTTCAAGAGCAGTAGTCTTACTCCATAGCCAGTCTGTGAACTCCTACAGGAATGAGTCTTATCTGATATGTCTCTGTCCCCTCTAGGCACAGAGCAGGCATTCAAAGTTCAAAGAGAGTTTTGAAACCAGAGAAGGAGCCATGTGAGACAGCCAGGGGGAGCCCCACTGGAAAAGCCACAGCCACACTGGGAAATATCACTTCAAGGCATCACCTTTACCTTCACTCTGTGTGTGTCCTTAAGAGGTGGTCACTGTTTTGCTATGCAGAGCAGGTACAAATTTGCAAGCCTTATACTTGGGTGAGCAAGAAATGGAAACGTTCTTTAGATTCCCATGATTCCATACATCTGCCTCTCTGTTTTTGTGCCAATACCATGCTGTTTTAAGTACTATTGCTTTATAGTATAGTCTGAGGTCTGGTAGGGTGATTCCTCCTGCTTTGTTTTTATTCCTGAGTAATGTCTTAGCTATTCGAGGTCTCTTTTCTCAGGGATTAATAGTTCTCTTTATAGAGATCTTTCACTTCCTTTGTTAGATAGATTCTCAGATACTTCATCTTCTTTGGAGCTACTGTAAAATTATAGAGTCTTTGATTTTATTCTCAACTTGATTGTTATTGACATATATAAAGACTACTGATTTATGGGCCTTGATTTTGTATCCTGAGATGCTACTATATTCCTTGATCACTTCTAAGAGCTTTGTAGTTGAGTTCCTGGGGTTTCCCAGGTATAAGATCATGTGATCAGTGAACAGTGAGAGTTTGACTTCCTTTAATCCCATTTGAATACACTTGATCTCTTTGTCTTGCCTAATTGCAATGGCTAGGAATTCTAGCACTATGTTGAATAGCAGTGGCAACAATGGACATCCTTGTCTAGTTTTAGGTCTGAGTGGAAAGTACTTTCAGTTTTACTCCATTCAATATGTGGTAATGGCTGTGGGTTTGTTTTAGATGGCCTCTATCAGTTTAAGAAATGTCCGACTTATGCTTATTTTCTTAAGTGTGCTTATCAAGGAAGAATGGTGGATATCATCAAAAGCCTTTTCTGCATCAGTTGAGAGAAACATATGATCTTTTTTGTGTTTTATTTATGTGGTGGATTAGTTTCATGGACTATGTATGTTGAACTAGGCTTGCATCCCTGGGGTAAAACTGACTTGATCATGGTGTATAACTTTTTTAATATGCCTCTATATTCTTCTTGCTAAGATATTATTGAATATTATTGTAGCATTATTATTAATGATATTGACCTATAATTTTCTTTTTTAGTTAGGTTCTTTTCTGGTTTTAAAATCAGGGTGATATTTGCTTTATAAAATTTGTTGAAGAGATTCCTTACTTCTCTAAGTTTTGGAATAGATTATGTTATATAGGAACTAGTTCCTCTTTGAAGGTTTGATAGACTCCTGGAGTGAAACCATCTGGTCCAGGGTTTTTCTCTTTTGGAAGATTTTGTATGGTTGATGCTATTGCAGTGCTTGAAATACACCTATTCAAAATTTATAAATTTTTCTGTTTGAGTTTAGGAAGGTGCTATAATTCCAGTTATTGGTCCACTTCCTCTACATTTTCATATTTGGGGGCATAGAATTTTTGTAGCATTTATTAAGGATCTTTTGTATTTCTATGGAATTTGGTTTTTTTTCCCTTTATCATTTCTGATTGCTGTTATTAGAGATCTTACTTTTCTTTTTCTGGTTAGTCTGGCCAAGTGTTTCTCAATTTTATTAATCTTTTCAAAGAACCAACTTTATGTTTTTTTATCTTCCAAATGATTCTTTTGTTTTTAATTTCATTTAATTCTGCTCTAATTTGAGTTATTTTATTCTTCTGCTGGGTTTGGAGCTAAATTATTCTTCCTTTTCCTGTTGCTTGAGATAGCCCATTAGTTCAGTGGTTCTCAACCTTCCTAATGCTGCGGGCCTTTAATACAGTTCCTGTAGGTCATGACCCATAGGTTGAGAACTGTTGCATTAGGTTGTTAACTTTCTCTCTTCCTATTTTCTTAATGAAGGCATCTAATGCTATAAATTTCCCTATTATAATGGCCTTTGTAATAGCCTACAGGTTTTGATGGCTTATAGCTTCATTATCATTGTTTTCAAGATATCTAATGATTTCCTTCTTAATCTCATCTTTGACCCAGCTGTCATTCAGCATAAGGTTATTTAGTTTCCATGACTTTATTAGGGTATGAAGATTTCTGTTACTGGGTAGCACCTGTGGCTCAAGGGCATAGGGCGTTGGGCCCATATGCCAGAGGTGGTGGGTTCAAACCCAGCCTCAGTCAAAAACAGCAAAAAAAAAAATTCTGTTACTGTTGAGTTCAACTTGTATTCCTTGATGGTCTGAGAAGACACAAGGAATAATTTCTATTTTTTTGAATTTGTTAAGGATAGACTTGTACCCTAAGATATGATCAATTTTGGAGGATGATCCATGGGCTGATCAGAGGAATGTGTATTCACTTTTGTTAGGATGAAAAGTTCTGTATATGTCTATTAAGTGCATGTGTTTTAGGGTCATATTTAAGTCTATTATTTATTTTTTTAGTTTCTGCTTGGAGGATCTGTCCAGTACTGTGAAAGGGGTGATAAATTCTCTATTATAATTCAGGAAGATATCATAGTGTTCAGATCATTTAGAGTTTAATGAATCAGGGAGCCTTCACATATGGTACATTAAAGTTAATTATTGAAATCTCTTCATGTTGTTGTACTTCTCTTGGCAATAATGTAATGTCCATTCTTGTCTTTCTTCATTTTTATTGGTTTGAATTCAATTGTGTTTGCAAATAAGATTTTAACCACTGATTTTTTCTGATTTCCATTTGCCTGGATCAATGCTTTCCATCTTTTCACCTTGAGTCTTGATTTATCCTTTGGGGTTAGTTGTGTTTCTTTCAGAAAACAGATATCAGGCTTGAGTTTTGTATCTAGTCAGAGAACCTGTGCCTCTTTAGGCATTTATTGACAGAATTGATAGGTATGGTGGAGTTTTTGACCTCTCATTTTTCAGAAGTCCACACCTTATTTTTTTCCCTAGCACCATTGTGGAGGCTAGGCTTTGTTCTTTAATTTCTGGATTCTTTACTTTGGTGATGATGGGCCGTAGTTCTGGTCTTTATGAAGAATAGGTCTGAATATTTCCTGTATTGCTGGTCTAGTTGTGGCAAATTTCCTCAATGTTTGCATGTCAGTAAAATATTTGATCTCTCCATCACAAATGAAACTCAGTTTAGCAAGATATAGGATCCTGGGCCGCAAATTGTTTTGTTTAAGGTTAAAGGCCAATAACCATTGTCTTCTTGCTTGAAAAGTTTCTACTGGAAGATCGAAATGCTCATCATCTTTAATCATCAGAGAAATGCTAATCAAAACCACTTTGAGATATCATCTAACTCCAGTAAGAGTAGCCCACACCACAAAATCCCAAAACTACAGGTGTTGGCATGGATGTGGAGAAAAAGGAGCACTTTTGCTCTGCTGGTGGGAATGCAAGTTAATAGATTCCTTTTGGAACGAAGTTTGGAGAACACTCAGGGATCTATAAGTAGACCTGCCATTTGATGTTGTAATTCCTCTACTAGGTATATATCCAAAAGACCAAAAATCACTTTAGAACAAAGATATTTGTACCAGATTGTTCATTACAGTTCAATTCATAGTTCCCAAGTCATGGAAGAAGCCCAAGTGCCCATTGACCCATGAATGGATTTATAAATTGTGGTATATGTACACCATGGAATACTATGCAGCCTTAGAAAAGATGAAGACTTTACCTATTTTATGTTTACATGGATAGAGTGGGAGCATATTCTTCTTAGTAAAGTATATCAAGAATGGAAGAATAAGTGTCCAATGTACTCAGTACTTTTATGAAACTAATTTATAATTACACTTTCTTATGAAAGATAGATCATAACTATAGTCTAGGATGAAGGAGAGAAGTGGTGGGGGAGGTCAGAAAAGGGAGGAGGTTTGATAGAGGGAAGGTAAACAGTAGGACCACACCTATGGAGCATATTGCAAGGACACAAGTCAAATCTATCAAATATAGAACATAAACGTCTTAACATAATAATTAAGTAAATGAGGTAAAAGCTATATTAATTAGGTTGATGTAAGCACTCCAAATTATATAGAAAATCAACATATTGTACCCCACAAATGTGTAAATGTATTCATGATCTATGTGTATGTGACTTAATAAAAAAAAAAAGAAAAGAAAAGAAAACCACTTTGCAGCTAATGTGAAGGAGAATACTTATCAGGCTAGTAACAGCAGAATCATAGAAATGAAGCATGTAGACAAATCTGCCTATAGAAAATGATATGGTGTTACAGAAGGTTAAGAATCTGTAAAGATCAATGGATGTCAAGATTTAAAAATAGATCAGCATGAAGATAAAAAAGGTGAGAAGGTCTGTGATGATCTTGATATTTTCCCCTTTGTAGGTAAGACTTTTATTGCACTTGGCTGCTTGCAGAATTTTTTCCTTCATATTAGTTTTGGTAAAATTAATTACAATGTGTCTAGGAAGCACCTTGTTCAGATTGAGTATTGTTGGAGTTCTGAAACTGTGTACTACCTGAATTTCTGTGTCTCTCTCAATGCTTGGGAAATTCTGCACCATAATGTCTCAGAGTAGAGCATCATTGCCTTTAGAACCGTCCTATTCTCTTTCAGGAATCCTTATAATTCATTATGTTTTATCTTTTGGAGTGCTTTCATAATTCTCATTGAATATTCTGTTTTTGTTCTCCTTCTTTCTGCCTCATTAAATACTTGCGATAGCAATAGGCCGAAAGTCTTGTCTTCAATTTCTGAAATTCTCTGTTCTCTACCAGCTTCTTGACTGACTCTTTTAATTCCCTCAGCTCTACTATATCTTTCCTCACTATGTACATATCTTGGTGACTTTGTCTTTAAAGTCACTAATTTCCTGAGACAACTTTCAGACTATTTTTTGAATTTATTTTTCCATCTTCTCTTCCATTCCGATCATTTATTTGCCATCTATCTATATTCTAAATTCTGTTTCTGACATTTCAGAAATTTCTCCTTGGATGGTATTCTCTGATGTAGCTCCCTTGTAATCTCTTGTGAGAGTTGTGCTGCTCTGATTTTTCGTGTTGCCAGAATTCTTTTGCTGACTCCTCCCTATGAGTATTTTCAGCTTTTTAAAAATATATTATATATATTTTTTTACTTAGAATGATAGGTTGTCCCTGAATACTTATTCAGAGATAACCTAGTTGGGTATCCTTAGGAAATACTGTACTGATGTAATTGGCAATTAAAACTGGCGTGGTTAGACTAGATGGGAAGTCTCCAGGAACCAAAGTGGACTGTTCCTTCCCAAATTAGCTGGAGATTGTGCTTGTGGCATTTCACCTACAACCTCACAAAACTCCCTGTCAGGGTTGTAACCAGAGTCTTTGAGTGCCGACTTGGTGAGACAGCACAGCTTGGCTCTGTCCTGGCATCAGCTTGTCCTCCACCCAATCCCAAGGAGTTGCATCTCTTTGAAGGAACCTCTGCTGAACCAAGATCTGCACACCTGTGGCCCGCCAGCCATAGCTGGGGAACAATTTGTGATCAGACTCATGGGATTCATCCCTCCCTATTCTAACCTCTCTTACCAGAGCACAAAGTCAAACATGCTGTGAACCTGCAGCCTCAGACAGTGGCACAGGGCAGCAAGACTCCACAGCCAAATTTGAGCAATATTTCCAGCCAAGCTGGCTCAGGCAGCACGAGCAGCACCCACCCAAACAAACTCAGAGGGATGCTAGCCACTGGAGAACAAGAATCCTCAGGTGGTTCTGACTGAGAATTCCTGGAGGGTCTACAGAAGGGATTCTTTCCACGGGAAAGGGAGGCAGCTGAGACCACCCCTAAGTTAAGACTACAGCACTGTTTCCATGCTGCTGCCACCACTCAGTGACCCACACAATGGTTTGGACTCTTCCAGTATTCCCCAAACACTCCACCTTCTAGGAGTGGTTCTCAACCTTCCTAATGCCATGACCCTTCAATATAGTTCCTCATGTTGTGGTGATCCCCAACCATAAAATTATTTTTGTTGCTACTTCATAACTGTAATTTTACTACTGTTATGAATTGTAATGTAAATATCTGATATGCAGGAAATATTTAAGTGACCCCTATGAAAGGGTCATTCAACCCCCAAAGGGGTTGCTACCCATAGGTTAAGAACAGCTGTGAGAGGGAACAGTCAGGCAGGCAACCAGATGGAGGGGAAGGATGGACCTTGGGCCCAGAACTATGGAGAGAAAGTTTGTTCTCTTTTGAGCCAGGCAGGATGGGGACTGGGCTCAGAGCTGGAGCTTCCAGGTGTAGGAGAACTGGGAACTAGCAACTCTTTTCTGTGGGCTGAAGTGAGAGATCCTTTGTTCCCTCCTTGCTGTGGATAGCCCTGGCTTGGGCCTCCCCTCAACAACAGGAGCCTTCCTAGTAGTTGCTCAGAACCTGTATTCTGTTAACTTGCTTCCTCTGTTTGGCCTCATAGTTTGTCCCAGTGGGAATGGTGTGCACTTCGCATTCCTCTCTTTGTGCTCAACTCCCCACCTTCAGCTTCCAGTTCACTTCTGACCAACTACTCTCCCTCTGCACAGGGGCTTATGATGAAAGCTGCTTCTAGTCAGCAATCTTGCTCTGCACCCATGAATCATCAATTATATTTCAATAGCTATTAGTAAGAATATGAAAAAATAAAGAACACAACCATTATGGAAAACAGCATGGAGTTTCCTCAAAAAAATTAAAATAAAATTACTATATGATCCACCAATCCCACTTCTGGCTATAAATCCAAAGAAAATAAAATCACTATTGTAAAGTGATACATGCATGTTCAGAATAGCCAAGATATAGAAACCTAAGTGGTTATAGACAAATGAATGGATAAAGAAAAATTTGCGTATGTGTGTGTGTGTGCAGCCAAAGTAGAACCATTAACTTCACAGACTCATCCTAGAAAAAGTGCTACCTACATACCTCATTATTGAATATAACTATAGTCATCTTCAAAGTACTCCTCTTTGCCATCTGGAGACTAGTGATATTCAGCAATAAGTTATGTAGCACTTTTTCTAGGATGAGCTCTTCAACTTCATTGTCAGAACTCATATGATGACAGAGGTGATGGCCATTCCAGAAAAAATGTTCTATGTGCTTTGAAGGTTGGACGAGGTAATGGCATTGACACATAGCTTCCCTAAGGGAGTACCTCAAAGGTGACTACAGTGATAACAGCAGTGAGGCATGTAGCACTTTTTCTAGGATGAGTTTGCAAACTCAATTGTCTGAATATATATATTATACACACACACACACACAAACACACACACACACACACATATATATACACACACACAAAATGGAGTGTGTGTGTGTGTGTGTGTGTATATATATATATATATATATTTGCAGTTTTTGGCTGGAGCCAAGTTTGAACCTACCACCTCTGGTATATGGGGCTAGTGCCCTACTCCTTTGAGCCACAGGCACTGCCCACAAAATGGAATAATATTCAGCCTTTAAAAAGGAAGCAAATCTTGTCATTTGTGACAACATGAGTGAACCTGGATTATATTATGTGAACTAACTTAGATGCAGAAAGAGAAATAGTACACAATTTCTTTTATCTATAAAATCTGAAGAAAGAGTCAAATTCATAAAAATAAAGAAGAGAATAGTGTTACCAATGGCTGAGAAATGAAAAAAATGGAGAGATGTTTATCAAAGGGTATAAACTTTTAGTTACATAATAAATAAATTCTGGAGACCTAATGTACAGCCTGGCAACTATAGTTAATAATAATGAATTGTATACTTCAAATTTTCTAAGAGAGTATATCTTAACACACACAAAAAATCAATAGCTAGGGGAGGTCATGGATATGTTAGTTAACTTGATTGTGGTAATTATTTCACTATCTACATGTATATATATCAAAATATAATGCTGTACACTATAAATATTTACTATTTTTATTTGCCAATCATACCTCATAGAAAAAGTAGACAAACCAACAGAATTAAATTAAAATGCTAAAATGTACAGTAACATTAGTAATCTCAAAATCAATCTACATGGGAATCTACAAACATTATTGAAAGACACTAAAGAAGCCTTAAATAAACAATTATACCATATTTGTATATTTGAACGTTCAACATTATAAAGGTATTATTTCTCCAAACTTTATCTGTAGATACTATTCAATCATCATTAAAGTTATAATTTTCTTTGTGTTGAAAAGAACTGATGCCTGATTTTAAAATTGCTATTCACAGTGTTATATTTGCACAGGGCTATCATATAGACCAATGAAACAAAATAGAGCTCAGATTCAGACTTAACTATACAAGGAGAATCAAGTTATAACACCAAGTGTCATAGCTAAGTAGTAGGGCAATAATGATCTTTTACACAAATGCAAATAAAATGAAATTGAACCCTGACTTCACATTATACACAAAAGTCGCTCCAGTTAGTTTTTCAACTTAAATGTGATAGAAAAAAAAACAAGTAATGCTAAAGAAGGTAACATAGAAGAATATCTTTATAACCTTCAGATAGAGAACAATTTCTTAAATAGAACACAAAATTCACAAACTGTAAAAAAATGACTGATGTCTGGCCTCCATAAAATAAATTTTGTTTATTAAAGGATACAATTAATGGAGTGAATGTGCAAGTTGTGAAATGAGAGAGGATATTTGAAGCACAGACAGAGGAAAAAAATTATATTCAGAATATGTAAAGACTACCTATAAGTTAATAAGAAAACAACCAGTAAACCAAAAAAAAAAAAAAAGAAAGAAAGAAAAAGAAAAAATTAGAAACAAAAGGCTTGAACAGGTTCTAGTTGAATGTGTAAAACTTATTTAGCCTTCAAGCATACGAAAACTTTCTCCATTTGGCCATTATGGAAAGCAAGATAAAAACACATTGGATACCACTGCATGCCCAAGAAAATTGCTAAAAATAAAAATTCTTTCAAATACAGAATGTAAGCAAGGTTATGGAATAACTAGATCTCTTATGCCCTGCTACTGGGAATGTAGCCACTTTGAAACAATGTTTGGTAGCATTTAAGAAAGCTCTACTTATGCATATAAAAAATATGACCTAGCTATTTCATTCATAAGAATATACCCTAAGCAGTGATTGACAAACTATATTTATTGGGTGAAATCTGCACCATGAGTTAAGAATGGTTTTACATTTTTAATTATTTGTGAAAATAAAGCCAATAAAACAAAAAATAACATGTGACAAATACCATGTGTCCAGCAGAGCCTAAAATATGTATTATTTAGACTTCTGCAGAAAGTGTTTGCTGAGCCCTGTCCTAGAGCAGTTTGTGCACATGTGCCCCAAGAGGTATCTTTAAGAATATTCACTGTTGCATTATTCATAAAAGCTTTATCTTTGCTTTTGTTTCCCTTCAAGCAGACTCTAAGACAAGGATTTGAGTTCAGGTGGTTTATCTGGGAAGTGATCTCTGGAAGTACAGAGAATGGGACTAGCAAAGAGGGAAAACCAATAAAGTTTGCATTTTTAAACTGATTAGTATTCTGGGCAAATGGGGCTCATTTGTGTAATGAAGAACTACATACTATTCACCTAAATCTTGTCCCTCCAAAAGCCTGCTATTCCTCACTGGTTAAAAACAGATCCTGGGAGAATTAGCTTCTATGTTTTCCTTGGCTGCCCTGCCAGCAAACCCTGCAATCAACTGAGGCTTTGGGAAAAGACTTGAAACACAAACAAAAATAAAATCTAGAATGTCTGTAAGCATTGATTCAGCATGGTTGCTTCTGTGCCAGTATGCAGAGCACTGCTGCTCACAGCTGCAACTGAAATATGATGGTGGCCACAGGAATGTGGTGCAGGTCATATATAAGAAATGCCCAAATATCTATTAGCAGTAAATGGATATGTAAATCATGGAATATTCATACAATGGGATATAACACAGCAGTAAAAATAAACCAAGTATAGCTGAAAACTGCAATATGAATAAATCTGAAAAACAATTACTATGGTTTGAATATTTGTCCCTTACAAAATTCATGTTGAAACTTAATTTCCAATGTGCCAGTATTAAGAAGAAAAGCCTTTGAAAGTTGATTGGGTCATGAGAGGTCTGCCCTCGGGAATGGATAAACACATTCATTGGATTAATGAATCAATGGGTTCATTGATTAATGGGTTATCGTGGGAGCATATCTGGTGGCATTACAAGAACAGATAGAGAGATCTGAGCTAGCACTTCAGCATGCTTGGCCCCCTCACCATATGACACCTTGTGCTCCCTCAGGACTTGTCAGAGTGTCCCCACCAGGTAAAAGGCTCTCACCAGATGTTGCTCCTTGACCTTGGACTTCTCAGCTTTCAGAACTTAAGAAATAAATTCTTTTTCTTTCCAAATTTCTTAGTTTATGTATTCTGTTATAAGCAACAGAAAATGGACTAATACAATAGTGGTAGAAGCAAAGTACAAATACATACAACATAATTGCATGTATTTAAATGCCAAAAATTGGCAAAACTAAACAATTGGTGTTTAGGAATACAAACTTAAATGACAAAAATATAAAGATATCAGAGAAAGGATTGAGAAATTCAAGATGGCAATTAGTTTTATTGGACAAGAACTGGTATTTGATCAGAAAGGGCCCACACTGGGCTTCTAAGATGCAAAATCTTTTATTTCTTGACTTAGATGGTGGTTACACAGATGTTACCTGTATAATTATTTATTAAACTATGTTTATGCTTGATACAGTTTTTTTCATGCATATCATACGTCATGAGTTCAAATGGAAAAGATATGGTTGCTCATGCTTACAATCCCAGTACTTCGGGAGGCCAAGGTGGGAGGATGCTTGAGCCCAAGAGTTGAAGACCAGCTTGAGCAACATAGCAAGACCCCATGTCTACAAAAAATAAAAAAGTAGTTGAGCATGGTGGCACATGCCTGTAGTCCTAGCTACTCAGGAGGCTGAGGCAGTAGGATCATTTTAGCCCAGGATTCTGAGGTTTCAATGAGCTATGATGACACCATTACACTCTAGCCTGGGGCAACAGAATGAGATTCTGTCTCAAAAAATAAAGAAAAAGAGAAAAATAGAAAACTACTTTTCATTCCACACATTTTCTCAAGCTACTATTCATTTTTTCCTTCCCCTTAGAGTGAAACTCCTCTAAAGATTCATCAGAAATTTCTCTTTCCCTCCTTCCAATTAGGCTTTAAAACTCATCACTTCCCTGAAACTACTCTTGCTTAGATTGCCCATATCTCCACAATGCTAAATCCATTTGTCTGTGTGCATTTTATTTATCTGTCCTCAACATTTGATACAAACGAACACCGTCTTCCCCATAAAGTACTAAAATTTAAGTTGCCCTTCAGAATGTCACATATTCTTATTTTCTTTTCATTAATTCACTACAATTCCTGTTAAAACTGTAGTGTCTCAAACTCAGTCCTTAGATTTCTTCTTTGCCTTGAGTCCCTCCCTTGGTGGTCTAAATAGTTTAATTTGGAGTGTCCAAACTGTTTTCTCCCTCCCTCCCTCCCTCCCTTCTTCCTTCCTTCCTTCCTTCCTTCCTTCCTTCCTTCCTTCCTCCCTCCCTCCCTCCCTCCCTCCCTCCCTCCCTTCCTCCCTTCCTCCCTTCCTCCCTTCCTTCCTTCCTTCCTTCTCTCTCTCTCTTTTGTAGAGACAGAGTTTTGCTTTACCACCCTCTGTAGAGTGCCCTGGCATCACACAGCTCACAGCAATGTCCTGGGCTTAAGTGACTCTCTTGATTCAGTCTCCCAAGTAGCTGAGACTATAGGCGCAAACTGTTTTCTTTTTTTGCCTCACATTGGAAGGATAAGAGTTGTCTTGGGCCACACATTAAATACAGAAACACTAATGAAAGCTGATAAGTAAAAGAAAAAAAGGTCTGTTCATACTTCTGGAGATATCCAGAAGATATCCAGCACTGCAGATAAGCATAATCTGTATGTAGCCCATGGGCTGCAGGTTGGACATCCCTGAATGTTTTTAATTTATATTTATTTTCTGATGATTGTTGAGTTTTTGTACCCATCCCAGACATCTCTCCTAAGATACAGACTCATATGTAAAACTTGACATTTTCACTGGAATGTTCAAAAGCATCTCAATCGTAAAATGTACTAAATTGAATCATCAATTGTCTTGTAAAGATACCCTCATCTCTCATTGTCTTTCCCATATCAATAAATGACATATCAGTAATTGGGGTACTTTGGGTTATCAGGCCTAAAATGCTAGGGTCATTCTGGATGCCATTTTCTCTTACTGCCCACATGCAAATCATAAGAAAATCATAAGAAAACACCTGCCACCTTAGCCCTGGAAGTGCTGATCTTTTTTTTTATTTCTTATAGTAAATTATGTACATTAATGCAATCATGGGGTACAGTGTGCTGTTTTCACATACATTTTGAAATACTCTGATCAAACTGGTTAGCATAACCTTCATGTCAGTTTCTTAGTTATTGGTTAAGACTTTCATACTCTGCTTTTAGAAAGATTCACTTGTACCCTTGTAAGATAAACCAAAGAGGTGACTCCACCAATCAACCTCCCTCCACCCATCCACCCCCTCACCTCCCCTCTCCCACCCCCTTCCCATATTCTAAGGTGATAATTAGGTTATGACATTCCTATAAAAACTGTGAATTAGTTTCAAAATAGGGCTGTGTACATTGGATACTTTTTCTTCCATTCCTGAGATACTTTGCTAAGAAGAACATTTTCTAATTCCATCCATATAAACATGAAGGAGGTAAAGTCTCCATCTTTCTTTAGGGCTGCATAGTATTCATATATATGGTACTCATATAGTATTCGTATATTCATATATGTGGTACTCATATAGTATTCATATATTCATATATGTGGTACTCATATAGTATTCGTACATTCATATATGTGGTACTCATATAGTATTCGTACATTCATATATGTGGTACTCATATAGTATTCATATATTCATATATGTGGTACTCATATAGTATTCATATATTCATATATGTGGTACATATACCACAATTTATTGATCCATTTGTGGGTCGATGGGCATCCCCTTTTTCAAAGCTACAGCAATGACAATACAAAAGCACCTAAACCTCCCTTAAAGATCAGAGAGTGGCCAGGTGCAGTGGCTCATGCCTGTCATCCTCGCACTCTGATAGGGCAAGACAGGTGGATTGCTGGAGCTCACAAGTTCGAGACCAGCTTGAGTTAATGCAAGACTCATCTTTACGAAAAATAGAACAACTGAAGGAAGAGGGTTCTTTGAGCCTGACTTGGAGGTTGCTGTGAACTATAATGCCACAGCACTCTACCAGGGCAAAAACTTGAGACTCTGTCTCAAAAAAAAGATTGGAGAGCAAATTTATTCCCCTTGATAGAGGGAGACCAGGAAGGGTGCACCTGCTGAGTTTCAGGTACTCGCCGGTTGCTGTGATGACTCCCCTCCCTTCACCCATCGCCCTTGTTGGGTGAGAGCATATCAGTGAATAGGACGGAGCCCTCCTTGCTTTGGATTCTTTTTACTTGCAGTCTTATCACTAATTTTTTTTTCCCTTGGAAAGTGCCAGGAAAGGGTCAGGAATTGAGGAAAAATGCAGATGGGGACAGGCATATGTTTACAAAGTTAGAACAGGGACTAAGAAATTGTAACCAGCTGAAGTTCTGGGATAAACACTGACTTAGTAAAAGGCTTAAGAATGTATAAATTTGTCCTGACATTTTATTTTGTAGATGAGGAAATTCAGGTTCAGAAAAATTAAGTGATTTGTCCAAAGTTGCAGAGATAGTTATTGGTAGAGAAAGAGAATCTAAATCTGTTTTCAGCATTGGAAAATAAATACAGAAAGGCTGGGCATGGTGGCTCACACCTGTAATTTTAACACTCTGGGAGGTCAAGGCGGGAGGATCACTTGAGGTCAGGAATTTGAGACAAGCCTGAACAAAAAGACCCATCTCTACTAAAAATAGAAAAATAGGAGATGGGTGTGTGCCTATAGTCCCAGCTACTGGGGAGGCTGAGGAGGGAGGATCACTTGAGCCCAGGAATCTGAGGTTGCTGTGAGCTTTGATGGTGCCACTACACTCTAGCCACAGTGACAGAGAAAGAACCTTTTTCAATGAATGAATGGATGAATAAAAAAATAAATGCTGAAGCAAGCAGGCAGCAAACTCCATCCTTTGAGCCACCAGCAAGAGAGAATGAACTTGAATTTAAGCAATCTAAAATAGATACTTAGATGGTGGAAGTTCTTAATGAAATGGGGTATTTTGAGATGTTATATGGATGAATTATCTGAAATATAAGATGTTTTTGATACAGTCTTTTTCCTCAAAGAAGGAAGGGGAATGGATGAAGGCTCTTTGGGTATCGTTAGAGTATTAAGTCTGGTGTTCTGGGAAGATCCTGTAGGTCAGAGGGGGAAAGTCTAGATGCTAAGTGTGGATAATCCTAACCTCTTCCTTGACCCTGGTCTTGTCTGCCGCCTCCACTGTGAAGAACCCTGATGAGGACCCTGGCACCAGCGGCAGATCATTGGTACCTATGTTCTCTTGTATTCATCGGTGGTTCCCTAGTACAGCAGTTCTCAACCTGTGGGTCTTTTTTTTTCTTTTTTTTTTATTGAATAGTAACTGTGCACATTAATGCACTTCTGGGGTACAGTGTGGGGTTTTCACAAACAATCCGAAACACTTCCATCAAACTGGTTAACATAGCCTTCACGTAATTTTCTTAGTTATTGTGTTAAAACATTCATATTCTACTCTGAGAAAGATTCACTTGTACCCTTGTAAGATGAACCACAGAAGTGAACCCTCAAATTCCCCTCCCTCCACCCATTCCCCCTCCCTCCTCCTTCCCAAAATCCTTAGGTTGTTATTAGGTTATATCTTTCATATAAAAGGTAAAAATTAGTTTCATAATAGGGGTGTGGACATTGGATACTTTTTCCTCCATTCTTGAGATACTTTGCTCAGAAGAACATTCTCCAGCTCCATCCATGTGAACATGAAGGACATAAAGTCTCCATCTTTCTTAATGGCTGCATGGTATTCCATGGTGTACATATACCACAGTTTGTTGATCCATTCGTGAATCCATGGGCAACCTGTGGGTCTTGACCCCCTTTTAACAATGAAAATACGTTGCACCGTTAGGAAGGTTGAGAACCATTGACCTAGTATGTCCAGGTAAATAATAGACCTGAAATTCCCCTCAGATACATAATAACTTTATCATTGACCTTTGCAGTTAATGGCCCGACTCTGTTTTGAATTGGATAATGAAATATTCTCTAACATATTTGCTAGCATTTTGGTATGTAGATCATTTGCGAAAAAATGGCAGTAAAAGGTTCAGAAAAACCCAATTGGGATACTTTGGAAGCATCCAGGCAATGACCGTACTGTAGCAGTGAGCATCAGCCTGGTGCATTCTCCCCAGCCAGGCTGCTCATCCTCCTCTTCCAATAGATGTTTAGTGTGGATCAGGCTCACAAGTAGCAGATTTTCTCATAAAATTATGTATCTTTAAATAATATAAGCAAACAAATGTGATGCAAAGGATCGAATGAACATTTGCCCATCTACAGACATGGGGATATGTGGGTGTTGTTGTTATTCCTTTGGAGAGTGCCTGTGACGCTGTGCAGTTGAGGGCCCGGCCTGGGAGGGTCATCCAGCCGTGCCCTGGAACAAGGCACTTCCTTGCCCCTTCTGAGCAGTGGCTGCACTGCGTAGTAGACGCACCAAGAGAGCATCTCGCTTTTTCATCAACAATTTGCTCTGCAAGATTGCAAGGACTCTCAGGAATAATTAAAATTTAAATATTCCCAGAAGGGAGAGAGAGGGAGTTGAGATAAAAGAACATCGCTTCTCCTCTCTCTTAGGATTTTGTCATTAGGAAAGATCATTTGGCTTAATCATCCAAGCTGCCATTAGTGCTTCAGCGCAAGAGACACGCGCCTTCCCCATGGATAGTCTGTTGTTTTCACCTTGTTGTTTTTACCCGGTATCATAAAAGTACGTGAATCCCAGATGTTTTCAGACATTGAGAAGTTCTGCTGATGTGAGGTCACTGGTGTCAAAGTAAACCGGTGTCCCTCTCCCTCTTTGCTGAGAACTTTCTAAGTATTAGGGGTATTTATAGTTCATCTCTTGTGCAGTTTTTCAACACTATGCAATTATAAGGGCACAGAATTCTGGAAAGAGCTCTTGACATCCTATAATTTCTCAAAAAGGTGAATCTAAATATAATAATAATTGTGGCCCTTGGTGTCTATGGGTCCCACACATCTGCTTCATTTTACAGACAGGATTTCTGTTACCTCCATCGGAGTGCAGAAGTGTCATCACAGTTCATTGCAGTCTTGAACTTCTGGCCTCAAGCAATCCTCCTGTCTTGGCCTCCCAACGTGCAAGGATTATAAGCAAGAGCCACTGGACCCCGCTGAAGGCTTTTTTGTTTGTTTGTTTTTTTGAAGAATACTTTTTAAATTTTTATTATGGAAATTTTCAAGCATATATAAAAGTATAGAGAGGATATAATGACTTCTCAAATAGCCATGGCACAGCTTCAACAGTGATCAGTTCACTGCCAATCTTGTTTTACCTATGCATTCCCATACCCCATCTCGGGTTATTTTGAAACAAAGACCAGTAGAAATGTCATTTCTTCTGTAAATTTTTCAGTACATTTCTTAAAGATAAGAATTTTTAAAAAGCATAATAAACTTTACCTCCTTCATGTTTACATGGATGGAGCTAGAAATTGTTCTTCTTAGCAAAATATCACAAGAATGGAAGAAAAAGTATCTAATCTACACAGCCCTATTATGAAATTAATTTATAGCTTTCATATGAAAGCCATAACCTAATTATAGCCTTAGAATATGGGGAGGGGGAGAGAGAGGAGAGGAGAGGTGAGGGGTGTGGATGAGTGGAAGGAGGGTGATTGGAAGGGTCACCTCTATGGTTTATCTTTCAAGTGTACAAGTGAATCTTTCTAAAAGTAGACTATAAACGTCTTAACACAATAACTAAGAAAATGACATAAAGGCTATATTAACCAGTTTGATGAAAATATTTCAGATTGTATATGAAAACACCACACTGTACCCCATGATTGCATTAATGTACACAGCTATCATTTAATTAAAAAAAAAGAGTCATGAGTATTGATCTTGGGATCACAAATAAATTTTAGAGAGTAGATGAATTCACAAATACTGAATCTCCAAATAATGATCAACTCTCTGTGGTAAAACTATAAATAAAAGCAAGGAAATGGTAAACACCAAATTCATGTTAGTTATTGCAGTGTGGGCTGGTAGACTTGGAGGGGTAGTTTGGGAAATGCATATGAAGGGCTTTAAAGACTTGGGAAGGTCCTATTTCTTTAACTGAATCTCAACTGTTTGTCACAGTGTTATTCTCCTTAAATAATAAATAAATATAAATTCTTTGACCTGAAGCAGAGGCTCATGCCTGTAATCCTAACACTGTGGGAGGTGGAGGCAGGTGGATCGCTTGGGCTTAGGAGTTTAAGATCCGCTTGAGCAAGAGAAAGACACTGTCTCAATGGTGGTGGGTTCCTGTAGTCACAGCTGAGCCAAGAGGATCTTTTGCGCCCAAGTGTTTGAGGTTGCTGTGAGCGTGACTCTACCCAAGGCAACAGAGTGGGACTGTCTTAAAAAATAGAGATGTGTATATGATAAATAGATTCATCAAGAGTCTGTATATAATAAATACTATAAAGAATTTACATATATTTACATGTAAATTATATAGTATAATATACATATTCTCCATGAGTTATATTTTTAAAATACAAAATATTAAAAAAACTACATTGAGATGTCCATTTCAAACATTATTTAGTCACAATATATTGTCAGCATGTGCCATGAGGGAGGCCCTGGGCTTTGTGTTGGGCAAATCATCATTGTCCTCACGGAGCTTGAAAGTTAGGGACAGAATTGTTGCCAGTAGGATTCTAGACCGTAGTTGATACAGTGGGCTTTTTCTTAAGATATGAGAGAATCCAAATGTATGAGTGTTGTATAGTTGCTGGAATTGAACTTTGACACAAACCAGAGCTTTCCTTTACTCACTGTGATCACCCATAGTGCCTGGTATTGTCCGGAATCTACTAGGGGCTTAACGAAACTTTGGAAGGGAAGGAGGGAGAAAGGCCAGGAGACAGGTGGCACGTCCATGGGGAATGCTGGGGCACCACTGATGGGTTCGGGTGGCCCGACTTCCCCTGGAGCACCTGCCCTTTCTCTGTCTTGGTTGCTCTTTTTTTCTCATCCTCTTCTTTCTGTAGCTTTATGCTGTCAGTGAGAGCCTCCTTCTCCCCTCTCAGCCAGTAGAGGCACAGGTCCCTTCCAGGAGTCTAAGAATCTCAGCCCTTTCTCCTCTTTGTTCTCAGGCAAGATTTCCTTTTCAAAATCTTATGCTCTCCCCCACATTCCAGCCCAATAGGCACAGACCCTGTTTTTTTTCATGGAGAATAATAGCTAGAGAACACATTTAGAAACGAGCCTGAGAGTACAAACGTTTGACAAATTCAGGTATGGGCTTTATTTTAACACTTCCCTGAACCTGAATATGAGTTGGAACGTCTAGGTTCACGTTTGAAGTCGTGCAACTCACAAATTCAAAGTGTTTTGGAAGTTATGTTGCTAAGTTAGGAAAGAGATGTTTGCGTCCATGGAGAGTGGCCCAGGGTCCAAACTGGCATTAGATTATAGGTTAGGCCACATGTCCTTGTAGCATTAGTCTAGTGGTGATGCAATTCTGATGTGGAAATGGTAGAAATACTGAAGCTTTTCCAACTATTTGAAAAAATTGTTTATGTTCCCCCAGGGTCTTGGACTTTAGGTTCCCATTACCTTGTTTTTAATTTGTGTCTGTAGCCGAAGAAGAGGTGAAAGTTAAGCAGAAAATGTAGAGGGCAAGATTTTAGCCTTAAAAATCCGCTCCTTGCCTCAAAAAAGCAGCAGCTGCAGGTAGCTTACATTCAGTTGACAACAAAAATATGCTACCTCCATGCCCTAAGCCCTGGGTTTATTTGAAAACACATCCTCAGCCCCCCAAAATCATTTCCTTTACCTCCTTCCTGAAATGGATGACCATCTTCCTTTCTTTTCTCCTCTGTTCAAAAACTAAATTTGGCAGAACACATTTGTTTGCGTGAAACCCAGTTGCTCTGCTGGTGGGACGTGCCACCTGCTGCTTTCAAGTAAAGAAGTTTCCAGAAATATTAAGACAGATGCTTAACTGTTGGTACATTGACAGTAAAACTTTTAAAATGGCCAAGCCCCATCTCCATTTCTAAATGTAGGGCACTTTGAGGAGGGGTATCCTTCTAAGAGTTAAATGTTCAGCACCTCTCCCCCCCCCAAACAGCAAGGGGAACCGGTGGTGGATGGCACAGCTTTGGTTGAGATCTGTAAACAAGATCCCACTGCTGTTATGGAATATTCATTTTCTTCCTGACCACTTTCAGTTAATAGAGTGGAAGTTAAAAGCATCACTCATGCAAAAGCTTTTATGAAAATGAATGTATCAAACAAATGGATCTTTAAAAAAATCTGAGAGTTGATGCATGCTAATAATATTAGCTTCAATTATATTTAGCCTTTTTCAAATAAAGCCCTTGCAAATAGATAAGAGAGAACTGCTTCCATTTCCGCTCCTCCCACCGCCATCCTCCCTCTCTGGGAAGGATGACTCATGGATTAGTCTGAGGCCCAGGCAGCAAGCAAATGGATCAACAAAAGCACAGAAGGAAGAGGGTGCCTTCCCCTTCTTTTAAGTGCTGACACAAAGGTCTCCCAAGAGATGCTGAAATTGGTCAGGATGTCGAGTTCTATCTGGCAGATTTTATCCTTTTGTACTTAACTGTCTTCCATTCCTAGTTATCATTCTCTGCGATTAAGTAAAAATAAATGTTAGCATCATTAGGAGGCTGAGATGATTCCACGGTGCATACTAATTCGCTCTGGTCTGTCTTCAATGTGTTTCCAAATCCCAAGCCCAGCTCATTTTGTTTCTGTATCTTTAGAAAACACTATTTATAACGTGAGTTGTCACCTCCGTTGGAGACAATTTCTAGAAGTGATAATGAACCTTGCCTTATTTATACAAGAGGGTATGTCTCAGTAAATCACAGCCTTCCCTTTGTATGCCATTGGTGTTCTCCAGCCAGCCTGGAATACCTGCGTGTGGGGTAGGAGAAGGGAGAAAACAGCTTACAGATATTGATAACTAGCTGCAGAGACTTCATTGGGTTTTTCCTAGAATGAATCACTTGTCAGAGGAAATTATGTTAACTTTGACGCAGTTACATTGATAACAAATTAACACTCTTAAGTCACTGTATCCATTAATTGTAGTGAGGCAGGCCAACTTTCCTGCTGTTTGTTAATATCCATCTGGGTAATAACGATTTCCATCATTGAGCAGAGACAATAGGGAGGCCTCTCTTACCGTCTGGAAACTGACACCTTTATTTCCCTGTTTTCATTTTCCATTCCCATCCTGAGAGGGCTGTTTGCACTGTCTCATAGCAGTTTATGACATTACTACTGATTACAACACAATGATTCCTCATTGATTACATGTGGTTTAGATGGCTTGCTGGAGATGGATCAGAGAGCATGCAGACAGAAATTGTAACCATGAACCAGTAGCAGGCCTATCATACCTATCTTAGAAAGCAACAACGGGTTAGAGAAGCAATTAAAATTGGACATACAGGGCTAACCTACTCATATTCTAAACTGAATTAACAGTCAATTCAGTAAAACGATCGGTTTGATGAATTTTAAAGTTCAACTGAGCTAATTTAATTAAGCTTGTAAATCATAAAATTGTTCTTTTTTAAAATTTCAAAATATTATTTAAGGGTATACAAGTAGTTTTTGTTACATACATACCTGGTATAATGTTTAAGTCAGGGCTTTGGTGCACCTGTCACCAGAATAGTGTTCACTGTACCCAGTAGGTACAAACTTCTTTATGTGACCATAAAGGGGATGTTTTTACCATTTTAGTTTTATGTACAAATCAAAATGAGGGTTACTGGATGGCACCTGTGGCTCAAAGGAGTAGGGTGCTGCCCCATATGCTGAAGGTGGCGGGTTCAAACCCAGCCCTGGCCAAAAACTATAGAAAAAAAAAAAGGTTACTTTGACAACTGTATTGGAGCTTTCTTTCCCTTCCCTTCCCTTCCTTGCCCTCCCCTCCCCTCCTCCCCTCCTTTCCTCGATCCCTTCTTCCCTCCTTTCCTCCCCTCCCTTCCTTCCCCCTCCCCTCCCCTCCTCCCTTCCTCCCTCCCTCCCTCCCTCTCTCCCTTCCTCCCTACCTTCCTCTCTGCTTCCTTCCTTCCTTCTTTTCTTTTCCTTTCTTTC
>CAUYTI010106331.1:0-25180 GCA_963575145.1 Galago senegalensis | reverse complement strand
ATGGGTGGAGGGAGGGGGTTTGGAGGGATCACTTCTGAGGTTTATCTTACAGGGGTACAGGTGAATCTTTCTAAGAGTAGAATGTGAACGTTTTAAAACAATAACTGAGAAAATGACATGAAGGCTGTGTTGACCAGTTTGACGGAAGTATTTTAGATTGCATGTGAAAACCCCACACTGTACCCCAGAAGTGCATTAATGTACATAGTTACCATTCAATAAAAAAAAAAGGATGACAAAAAAAAAAAAGAAACAAAATATAAAAAAAAAAGACTCTAATTTCTATTTGAACCTTCTGTTAGCTGGCTTTTTTGACATCACTACAGAAGGAGGGCCCGACACTATCTCATTGCTGCTAGGTGGGGTTAGAAGTCTAGGTTCCCCACTTGGCCTCAGTGGACACTGGAGATGGGACTCCTATTGCTGGGTGGCCATGGGGCCTCTGGCTCTCCACTAGGCCACTGTGATATCCCCCTGGCTGGGAGGGGCTGGGGAATTTCATTACTGCTCCTCATGTGGCTGCCAGTGGGGTGGGGGTGGCTGAACAGAAAGGAAATCCTTGATTCTCACTTGGCCTCCTCTGGTGTCACCCGAGGAAGGAGGAAGAGGGGTCCTTGTCACTGCAGGGTGAGGATGAAGCCCAGGCTCCCCACATGGTGGTCTCCATTTACACGGGGTGGGGAGCGGAGTATAGGGAGGAAGTGAGACTCCCTAGTGCACAGAGTAAGTGAACATCCAAGCTCCATACTCAACTTTTTCTGACAGCTTTCCTGGGGAGGGGTAGCACATATAGCCTTTAGAGGGATCCACTCAGTCCTTGCTGTGCTGAGTGGATTTGAGCCTGCAGCAGAGCACTGGTTATATAAGACTTTTCTGTCTTGCTAGGCTGCCCCTTCCCTGGTCCTCTGGTCCTTTTTCTTTTGTGCCTGTTGGTGTTTTCAGGTCTCTAACTTCTTGGAGATATAAGGCAAAATGAAATTCCAGGGACCTCGCTGCTGTGTTATTTCTCAGGCCCCTACCAGTCTGCCTTCCTCTCTCCATCTTTCAGCATCTTCTCATGGCTGTTTTATATAAAATTTCAGTTTTTTATTTTTTAGAGACAGGGTCTCACTCTGTCACCCAGGCCAGAGTGCACTGGTGTGATCATAGCTCATTGCAGACTTGAACTCCTGGGCTCAAGTGATCATCATGATGGGATGTGCCACCATGCCTAGCCAATTAAACAATTTTTTTTGTAGAGATGAGGTCTCTCTTTGTTGCCCAGGCTGGTCTCAGATTCTTGGACTCAAGTGATCCTCTTGCCTCAGCCTCGACTGTTGAGATTAGACCTGAGCCACCACTCCTGGCCATAATGTCAGTCTTTTCATTGTCTTTTAGCAGGAGGAAGTGGGAAAGTAGGTCTACTCTATTTTCTTGAAAGCACAGGTCCAGAGCTGGATATCTTTAGTGTTGTTGGATATGACAGTATGTTTGCATGCTGTCCTGAGTGATTCAGGAGCAGGGACAGTTCTAGCAATGTGGTCTGAGCAGGTAGGAGGGTGGGCTCTGGTGTGCCTAGCAGGGCTGTGGACAGGAGTCCTTGGGAGAACTCTAGCTCTATCAGTGTGGCAATCTTGATGCCTTTTGCTCTCTGAGATGTTGCTTACTCTGTTCTGAATCTCAGTGTCTGACCTGGGTATGGGCTCCTGGGTCAGCAGTTTCCTGCTGGGCTGAGCCAACAGGAGACTTTGAGGGAGGCAAGAAGGAGAAGTGGCACTTCTCCCCATTCCACTCTGCACTAGGATAGCAATCTGGGGCTCCAGCTCCTTCCCGAAAGGCCCTTCAAGGTTTCTGTTCTTACCTTCTCCCTCTGCCTCACAGTCACAGGGTGGTGGAGGTCTGCTGCTGGTATCTCTGGCCTCTGGGCAACTTTTCAGTGTGCCGCCCACTGTGTGACCAGTTTCTGGGATGAAAGGCTCAGAGCAACTAGCCCCTTCTTGGCTGACTTAGTCAGTGGAGGGAGGAGGAGGTGGAGCGAGCAGCTGAGATTGAAAAGGAGGGTGGGCATGTAGGAGCATAAGGGGGAGGTGGAGGAGTGTGGGAGTGTGCTCTGCCATCCTTGGGAATTGAGCAGGACTGCGGAGCAGCACCGGGGCTCACCTGGGGACCTTGCACAGGGATGCCACATACAGCTGTCAGCAGATGGAGGGTTTTCTACTGACACCTTCAACTGCTTGGGTGCTGGCACAGAGAGGGCATGCAGAGTTTGGAATTGATCAAGAGTCTGAGACCAGCCTGGGCAACAAAGAGAGGGGCCTCATCATCCCTCTCTCCCACTGCTCATACCCTGGTGTGATCACTTCCCCTTGAGTGTGGGCAGGACCCATGACTGACCTCCAGCCAATGGATACTGCAAGGTGACAGGGCGTCTCTCCCTGGTCACATCACATTATAGAATGCTCTGCCTTGCTGGAAGACTGCTCTGGAGGCTTCCCTGATGCTTGATGAAGTAAACAAGGAGCTGAAGGAAATGGAGAGGAGGTGAGGGTGTTGCATTGGGGATTAAGTTTCCAGCACATGAACTTTGGGGGGCATGTTCAAAGCCTATCCCCAGGCTGCTGGAAAGCCAAAGGTTATTGCTGGGGTTATGGGATGCTAGAGAATATGAAATGATAAAGTGGTAAATGGCTTAAAATATAGTCCCCAGAGTAGGACAATGTAACCTTCCAAGTGTAGTAATGTTTCTCATTTTTATAACAGGTGTTCTTATTTTCTCATTTCAAAAGTATTAATTTGCTACATGAAAAAAAAAACCCATGAAAACCATAGCACAGAGACAAAGGAAAGACCCTGCTATCTGTGCCTTCACTGTCCAGATGAACCATGATAGGGAGGGTGTGTCCTTTTGGTCTTCTTTCCTATGCATGAAATTTAAACATGTTTAATTGTAAAAATGTCACAGTGTGCCCATCTTCCTTCCCTGTCTTCAGTATTTCCCAGTACCAGTGCTAGCTGTCCCGATCATTTGTGGTTGCACAGCACAGTTCACATGTCATCATACTCTTGACTGAATGTCTGTACTGAATGTGTAGGTCACTGCTGGCACCAACTGAGATGAAATTGCATCCTTGGAGACCAGCGAATGCTGTTTCTTGTGTGATATTAGGATGCTGGGTCACTGCAAGGACCTTGTGATTAGCATCCTTCCTGTTGTACCATTGGTACAGCATAGATTTTATCAAGGTGCAAACTGTTTTTCCAGTTTGCTTTTCATTAGCAGCACTGTCTTTCTGGCTGACTGTAGAGAGAAGACTGGCAAGAGGACATGCATCTGGAGGGCAGAGATGGCAGGCTGGTGTCCGGCACATTGGAGGTGGAGCTGCAGCAGACATCTGCTCTGACAGGGTGGCCAGAGCCCGAGGGACCAGCCCCCAGCAAGTGCAGGCTTCCTCCAGGAGCTGGCAGGGCAGACCCTCTGAGCTCCTGCCCTGGTGGGGCTGTGGGGCAGAGCTGCAGCGTTCCTGCAAGACAGGATTTTGGCTTGTCTTTCCTGAAGTGGAGGTGAGTTTAAAATAGTTTTATCTTGTAAATGGGGAATTCACAAATATTCAGTTTCCATGAGCACGGTTCCCCCACATTTGTTGTGGGAGAAATTTCCGGAAAATTTCCCAAGAGTCTTTCCAGCATTAGATTAGTCTTCTGGCCTACTCTGGATGAATGATATTTCTAAAATATGATGAATTTGGCCTAGTGCAGTGGCTCATGCCTGTAATCCTAGCACTCTGGGAGGGTTTTTCAGAAACTCAAGACCAGCCTGAGCAAGAGTGACACTCTGTCTCTAAAAATAGCTGGGCGTTGTGGTGGGTGCCTGGAGTCCCAGGCACTTGGGAGGCTGAGTCAATAGAATCACTTGAGCCCAGGATTTTGACGTTGCTGTGAGCTATGACGCCACTGCACTCTACCCAGGATGACAGAGTGAGACTCAATCTCAAAAAAAAAAAAGATGACTTTAACTCAGCTTTAAGAGTAATTAAAAATAGAAACAAGAGTTTGTGGCATGAAGACTTAGAGTTTAGCACTGTACATTATTTAAGGTATTCAAAGTGTCCCAGGATTTTCGAAAGCTGATGTAGGTGTATCTTAAAACATGCTTTATCTCCATACACACAGCAAGTGAATTAATTGAATATTGTTTTTCATGTCAGAAAAATCAGGATTTACATGATATAGAAAATGTTTCCATAAATCTTTAAATATTTACTGATATAAAAATAGTGACTAGATTTTATAGGTAAGCAGTCACACTCCAAATTCAGGATTTGCAGTTTACACGGATGTCTGGGTATTGATGAAACCAGCGTCGTGTGAGTGTGTACAGGTGCCTCTGTCGGGCACACCGACTACCCAACAGACCTGGCACCTTATTACCACAGCTGATAAATCTTGCTCAGGTGTTGCTGAGCCAGAACCCTGACCCCTGTCGTGGGGAGAAAGCAAAGCTACACTGTCATGGCAATGCACGACGGTGTAGCCTGTGCCTTCCCCGCTCACTGTTGTCCTGCCCCCGACCCCTCACTCAGGCTCATTTCAACATCACTACAAGACTCCATGCCCTTTCTTCACATGGTGAAGCTTTGAGTAGCTCTTTCTGCCCAGCACGTTTGGGGATTGATGCCTGCTCTTGCTCATTCATTTGAACTGCTTAACATTTCAGAATCTGAATACGCCACCATTGATGTGTCTTCTCCTGCTGGTGGCTATTTGGTTTCTTCCTCCTCCACCCCCTAGCATCTTATTTATAAAAACTGCCTGCTACAAATGTTTTCAGCTTTACACTGAGTGTCTGTGTTCCCCTGAAATTCGTATTTAGTGTTCTGTGTAGTAACCGTCTCTGGTCCTGTGTGGCAGGATCCTTTGCCAGCCAGAGACTTGTCTTTTCTTCTTATTTTGGGGGCGTTTTATTGGATGGAAGTGTTTATTATGGTCACATTTATAAATCTTTCAGGGTTATGTGTTTTTTCATCATTCTTAAGAACTCCCATCTTCTCTCTGATGTCATAAACATTTTCTCCTATTTTCTAAAAGTTTTAACCTTTTTAGATTTAAAAGTATCTGGAATTTATTTTTAAGCCTCCCTCCCTTTCTCCGTCTCTCCTTTCTTTCAGAAAATCAACTAAAACTGCTGCCTTTTGTGATAAATGGTAACTGTAGGTCTGAAATGCATGTGTGTTAAGGGCACCCTGGAAGGTGACAGAGTGGGTCTCTCTCCCTGGGTTTGGCTTAGGGCAGAGGGGGAGGAGCTGGGGCTGCAGACCTTCCTTGGGTTTTCCTGGTGTGTGAGCTATCGGCCATCACAGAACACTGATGCAAACCTCTGGGCCCACCAGAGGCTGGGCTGGGTGGTCCACCTGTCCTGGCCAGATGCTGCCAGGTGGTGTGGGATGGCTTGGCTCCACCTGCCTCTCATCTTCACCCTGCCAGCTCTGCAGGGCCCCAGCCCTGGGAAAGGAAGACTCAGGGCACAGGCTGGTCTAGGTGTCTGACGCCTCACATCTGCTGGCTTCCTATCAGCAGACCCGGGGTCACAGTGGCACCTTCTGCTCTGCTAGGGTCGCTAGATAGGCTACAGGAAAACTGGGTACATTTGAATTTCAGATATACAATGAATATTTTAGAGGAAATTACTTATACTAATAAATCACTTATAGTATCACACCCATTAGGATGGCTGCTATCAAAATACCAAAATCCAAACCCAAACCAAAAACCAGAAACCTCCAGAGTAACAAATTGGCAAGGATTTAGGAAAACTGGAATCCCTGTGCATTGTTGAGGTGTAAAATGGTGTAGCTGCTGTGGAAAACAGTATGGTGGTTCCTCAAAAAATTAGAAATAGGAGTACCACATGATCCAGCAATTCCACTTCTAGGTATATACCCCAGAGAATTGAAAACCAGGTGCTATGATTTGCATGTTCGTGTCCCTTCCTAAATTCATGTTGGAACTTAAACCACAGTGTGATGGTGCTGAGAGACAGCCCATTCAGTCCTGAGAGTGGAGCCTTCACAACGGGGATCAGCAACCTTTTGAAAGGGCCAGAGGCACCTGGCTGGGCTTGTTTTGCAGTTTCCCTTCTCACCATGTAGGGACGGGGTCACTCCTTCCACCAGGCGAACACACAGTGAGAAGGCCCTCCCGAGACACCAGATGCAGTGCCTCGATACTGACCTTTCCAGCTCGCAGAGCTGTAAGAAATACCTTTCTGGTCTCGGGGAGTCTGTAATGGCAGTGTGACTAACATACAGGTATCAAAGGGATGTTTGTACACTGATGTTCATGGCAGCAGTACTCACAGTTGTCACAAGGTGGCAGTGGCACACATGTCCAAGTTGGTGAATGAGTAGATCAGGTGTGGGCTTTGCACACACAGGAATAAATACTATTCAGTCTTAAAAGGAGGGAAATTTTAATGCGAGGTACAACATGGTGGGCAGCACCTGTGGCTCAAAGGAGTAGGACGCCAGCGGCATATGCTGGAGGTGGCGGGTTCAAACCCGGCTCTGGCCAAAAAAACTGCAAAAAAAAAGAGGTACAACATGGATGCATCTTAAAGACATTATGCTCAGCAAAATAAGCCAGTCACAAAAACAAAATCAGCCCATATGATCCCACTGAATGACAGTCTATTAGTCAAATTCAGAGTGGAATGGTGGTTGCCAGGTGGTCATGGGGAGCTGTTGTTTACTGGGTACAGGGTTTCAGTTTTTTTATGTTTTGAGATCAAGGAAGAGCATCTCTTGTATTTAATATGTGGTAATTAAAGGAAATTATTGCAGTATTTAATTTGAATAATTAATTTAAATAGGTCTTTCCAAACTTCCAGATTACTATGAGGGTTTGTACAATTAGGACACATTGTTCACCCTTGTAAAGTACATTGTGAGTTACAGTTGTGACCTTCCCCCAGGAAAGGTGCCATTTACCCATACATTATACCCACTACGTGAGAAACTACCAACTCCTCCTTCTCTCTTCTTGAATTTAATTGAGTTTTTCTCCTATAGGTGCATATTGTTGTTAATTCATGAGTTTCAGCTTAGTATTGAGCGCAGAGGGTGCTCGATTTTTTATTCTGGTGCTACTTTATTTAGGAGAGTGTCTTCAAATCTGAGTTGTAACAAAAGATACAAAATCTTTTTTAATGGCTGAATAGTATCCCATGTATACATTTACCACAATTTATTGGTCCATCCATGTGTTGGAGGACACTTGGGTTGTTTCCACATCTTTGCAAGTGTATTTTTTTTTTAAACAGGGTCTCATTCTGTTGCCCAGGCTAGAGTGATATGGCATCACAGCTCACAGCTACCTCAGACTTCTGGGCTCAAGTGGTCCTCTTGTCTCAGCCTCCTGAGTAGCTGGGACTACAGGCACCTGCCACAGTTCTTGGCTAGTTTTTCTATTTTTAGTAGAGACAGGGTCCTATTCTTGCTCAGGCTGGTCTCGAACTCCTGAGATCAAGCAATCCACCCACCTCAGCCTCCCAAAGTGCTGGGACTGTAGGTGTGAACCACCATATCTGGCCATTTGAGTGCAAATGTCCTTATGATAAAAATGACTTTTTTTGTTGTTGTTGTTAGATGCCTAGTAATGGGATTGTAAGAGCAAATGGAAGGTCTACTTTTAGTTATTCCAGGACTCTTCATACTTCTTGCCACAAAGGCTGTTCTAATTAGCAGCCCCATCAACAGTGCAGATAAATTCCCTATCTGCATCTATGCGTCTGTTGCCTCAGGATCTTGTGATGTGAGCCATTCTCACTGGGGTTAGGTGATATCTCAAAGTAGTTTTAATTTGCATTTCTCTAACAATTAGATGAATGTTTCATGAGTTTGTTGGCCACTTATCTTTCCTTGTAAGAAAAGATTCTATTCATCTCTTGTCTAGATTTTAATGGGGTTGTTGCTTTTTTGTCATTGCTGTTAATTTGTTGAGTTCTTTGTGATTCTGGTTTTCAGCTCTTTGTTAGATTTGTAGCGTTCACATATTTTCTCCCACTCTGAAGGTTACCTTTTTGCTTTGGTGATCATGATTATGTTCTTAGCTGTGTAGAATCTTTTTAGCTTGATCAGGTCCCATTTATCTATTTTTGTTGTTGTTGCAATTGCCAATGGGGTCTTCCTCATAAATTCTTTCCCCAGGCCGATGTTGTTAAGATGCGAGGGTTCACTTCTGTGGTTCATCTTGCAAGGGTACAAGTGAATCTTTCTATGAGTAGAGTGTGAATGTTTTAACACAATAACTAAGAAAGTTACATGAGGGCTATGTTAACCAGTTTGATGGAAGTGTCTTGGATTGTGTGTGAAAACACTACACTGTACCTCCAAAGTGCATCAATGTACACAGTTACCATTCAATAAAAAAAAAAAAGAGTTTTACCCACATTTTCTTCTAGAGTTTTTTTTTATCATTGTGTGTATTAGATTTAAATCTTTCATCCACTGTGAGTTAATTTTTTTTTTTTTTTTGCAGTTTTTTGGCCGGGGGCTAGGCTTGAACCCTCCACCTCTGGTATATGGGCCTGGCACCCTACTCTTTTGAGCCACAGGCGCCACCCAGTGAGTTAGTTTTTGTAAGTGATGAGAGGTTTGGGTCTACTTTCAGTCTTTTACATGGGGCTAACCAATTCTCTGGGTACCATTTATTAAATAGGGATTCTTTTTCCCAGTGTATGCTTTTGTCTGGTTTATCAAAGATCAGATGGTGATATGAGGATGGTTTCATCTCTAGGTTCTCTATTCTGTATGTATATTTATGTCAATACTATGCTGTTTTGATCACCATAGACTTATAGTATAACCTGAAGTCTGGTAATATGCTGCCTCCAGATTTGTTTTTATTTGGAGAATTGCATTGTCTATTCAGGGTTTTTTTTTTTATGGTTTCATATGAAAATATTTTTTCAAGTTCTTCAAAGTATCTTTTAATGGGGATTGTGTTAAATTTGCAGATCACTTTGGGTAGTATAGACATTTTAAACATGTTGATTATTCCTAGCCATGAGCATGGTATGTTCTTCCATTTGTTTTTAACAGCCTCTGCTATTTCTTTTCTCAATGATTAATAGTTCTCTCTATAGAGATACTTCACATCCTTTGTTAAGTAAATTCCAAGGTATTTAATTTTCTTCAGTGCCATTGTATCTTTGGTTGATTCTGAGCTTGCTTGTTGTTGGTGGATTTGAAGTGTACTGATTTGTGAACATTGATTTTGTATCTTTAGATGGTGCTGTCTGTATTTCTCTATAACTTCTAGGAGCCTCATTGCTGAGTCCTTGTGATATTCGAAGTACAAGATCATATCATAAGCAAAGAGCCAGAGTTCAACCACCTTTGTCCCCATTTGGATACCTTTGATCTCTTTCTCTTGTCTGATTGTGTTGACCAGGACTTCCACCACTATGCTGAGAAGCAGTGGTGACGGTGGGCAGCCTTGTCTGGTTCCAGTTCCAAGCAAAAGTGCTTTCAGTTTTTCTCCATTCAGTATGATGTTGTCTGTGGGTCTATTGTAGATGCTCCAATCAGTTGTAAAACTGATCCATCTATGCCTATTTTCTTAAGTATTCTTATCGGAAAAGGATGCTATATTTATCAAATGCTTTTTTCTACATCTATTGAGAGGATCGTAGATCTTTGTTATTACTTCTGTTTATGTGATAAATTACATTTATGTGTTTGTGTATGTTGACCCAGCCTTGCATCCCTGGGATGAAGCCCCCTCGTCATGATGTATTATTTTTATGATGTGTAGCTGAGTTCTGTTTGTTATAATTTTATTGAGTATTTTTACATCAGTATTCATTAATGATAGTGGTCTGTAGTTTTCTTTTTTTGTTGAGCCCTTTCCTGATTTTGGTGTCAGGGTGATATTTGCATTATAGAAGGAGTTGGGGAAGGTCCCTTCCTTCCCAGTGTTTTAGGTTAGGTTCCACAGTATAGGTACAAGCTCTTCTTTAAAGGTTGGTGGAACTCTGATGTGAAACCATCGGGTCCAGGACTTTATGTTTTGGAAGGATTTTTATTGTTGTTTCAATTTTCGTACTTGATATTGGTCTGGCCAAGAGTTTTCCGAGTTGAATCTAAAGAGGAAGTTTGATTCCAGGAGTTGGTCTATTTCCTCCATGTTTTCTTTTTTTAATGTTTACGTGATTCATTTATTGTTTTATTCAACAAATATTTTACAGTTATTTACTAGTCACAGAGAAGTGAACAAATGTGAAAAAAGATCCTTGTCCACAGGAAGCTCACATTTAAAAGGGGTGATAATGACAGTAAACCAAATAAATAAAATATATAGAATGTTGGTGCCATGGAGAAAAAATAACACGGGGAAGAACCATAGTGAGTGCTGGAGGCAGGCTTGCAACTTTATTATTATTTTATTTTATTTTATGTTTACCATTATTCTATTATTTTGTTAAGTTCAGTATACAAATATGCATTGTATACCATTAACAATTAGAGAATTAAAGTTAACTTGACAACACAAAGCATGAAATACATAGAAATAATTCTTTGAAATAAATAGTATTTCTACATGGAAAACATCTATTTATTATTGAAAATATAAAAAGACACATGTCTGTATATACTGTAAAATTTGTATTAATGATTTTTTAAATTTGTTTAGGTATTCCTTCTGTTATAACTTGGGTTATTGTCTTTCTAGGGATATCAGTATACTACATAGCAAATTCAGTTTGCTCTGGGGGTTCAGAAGGATTGTAGCAAACAGCTGGCCCACTGGGGGGCACACATATCTGATATAGGATGTTATTATATATGCAAGTTCCTTTCCTGTACATTCATAATAAGAGTAAACCCATAACACAATTTTGAAAATTTGTCTAGTTTGGGTTACCTTTTGGATACATTTTCAAAATCTTCATCATGTCTTACACCTAAGATTAAAGAAGGAAGATGAAAAAGTCCAAAGCAAAGAATCAGTAATCAGTCCCACACCACTGCTGCTCATCCTCAAGCTTTTGCAGTGTGTAGGCCAGTCAGCTCCTGGTATGTGACTGAGGAAGGGCTGTAGTCTGTTTCTTCAGGGTAAGATGGTGCGGATATTCTGGGTGTTGTTGGACCATCCACTCCCCTGGTTTCACATGTGAGTGATGTATCCAGGTAGGAATGCCATTCACCTTCACTACTGTTGGGGTGGATGGGATCATTAAATAGGGGCCTTTCCATGGTGGTTCAGTGGGCACAGGCTCCAATCTTTAATACACACCTGGTTACCTGGAGAATGGGGATAGTTTGGGGGTGATAAACTAACAGGATATCTATCATTCAGCCATTCTGAAATCTTTTTTTTTTTTGTTATTTTTCCCAGTGACATTAGTTGGTTAATAAGTTAGTAAATTTCGTTTCTTCCAGTTCTCTCAGCGTCCCTGGTAAATTTCTTAGAATAGGAGGGGTCCTGTGATGTAATTTATAGAGTGAGTAACCTATTCTTTTTTTTTTCTTAGTTTTTTGAACCAGGTTACATTGATTGCATTTGTTAGGTAAAGTCTCTCTCATAATTGTGTCCTGCCTCCAAATGGTATGTCACATACTGTGTATTTCCTCCATGTTTTCAAATTTCTAGGCATAGAATTTTTTATAGCGTTCAGTGATAATCTTTTGTATCTCTGTGGTATCTGTTATATCCCCTTTTTTGTTTCTGATTGAGCTTATTAGAGATCTTATTTTTCTGTTTCTAATTAATCTGGCCAGAGGTTTATCAATATCTTTTCAAAGAAACAACTTTTTGTTTTGTTAACCTTATGTTTCTTTTGTTCTCAATTTCATTTAGTTCTGATGTAATTTTGATTCTTTCTTTTTTTTCTTTTTTTTTTGCAGTTTTTGGCTGGGGCTGGGTTTGAACCTGCCACCTCCAGCATATGGGGACAGCGCCCACTCCTTTGAGCCACAGGTGCCTCCCACTTCCTTTCCTTTCCTTTCCTTTCCTTTCCTTTCCTTTCCTTTCCTTTCCTTTCTTTGAGTTGGGATTGGATTGCTCTTCCTTTTCCAGTATCTTGATACGATTTATTAGATTGTTGATTTGCACTCTTTCAGATTTTTGGATCTGGACAATTAATGTGATACATTTTCCCCTTAGAACTGCTTTTGTAGTATCCCATAAGTTTTCATAGCTTGTGGCTGCACTGTTGTTTTGTTTGAGGAATCTAATGACTTCCTTTTTTATTTCCTCTTTGACCCCACTGTCATTCAGGAAAAGGTTGTCTAGTTTCCACAATTTCATGTGGGGTTGTATGTTTCTGTTAGAATTGAGTTCTACTTTTATTCTGTGTAGTCTGTGAATATACAAGGTATAATTTCTGTTCTTTTAAATTTTTTGAGGATTGATTTGTGTCGTAGGTTATCAATCTTGGAGAATCATCCATTAGCTGGTGAGAAGAACATATATTCGGTAGTATTGTAGTGAAATGTTCTGTATATGTCTGTTAAGCTCACTTGTTCTACAATTGTGTTTAAATTCAGTGTTTCTTTGTTTAGTTTCTGCTTGGAAGATCTGTCCAGTTCTGTCAGTGGGATGTTAAAGTCCCTGACTATTATGATATTGTCCAAATCAAGTAGGGTTTGTTTTATAAATCTGGGGCATTAATGCTGGGTGCATAAATATTTAGGATTGAAATATATTCTTGTATTTTTCCTTTGATGGGTACACAGTGACCATCTTTGTCTTTCTTTACTTTTGTTGATTTACAGTCAATTGTATCTGCAAAAAAGATAGTGAGTCCTGATTTCTTTTGGTTTCTGTTTGACTGAAATATTGTTTTCCAGCTCTTCACCCTGAGTAGTGATCTGTCTCTGTGAGTTAGATGACTTGGGTTGTACCTTTATATCCAGTCTGCCAGCCTGTGCCTCTTCAGGGGAAGATTCAAGCTGTTCACACTTATTGAGAGAATTGATAAGTATGATGGGATTCTCTTTGGCTTATTTTGTGGAAATCTGTTGCCTGGTTCTATCACTTGGGCCATTGTGAGAGCTAGCCTTTTTCCTTTAGTTTCTGGGTGTCTTTACTTTGCCAGTGGTCCATTGTATGGTCTGTGGATTATATGGGTCTCAGTACCTCCCAAAGATCTGGTCTTATTGTGGCAAATTTCCTCAATGCTTGCTCGTCAGTAAAATATTTGATTTCTCCATTGAATATGGAACTTAAGTTAGCAGGATACAGAATCCCATGTTGGCAGTTGTTTTATTTGAGCTGTCTTTTGCTTACAAGACTGAAAAGTTTGCTGTCACCAAAATGGATTTGCCTTTGTAGGTCAACTGCTACTTAGCCTGGCTGCTTGAGGAATTTTCTCATTCCTTTTGATTTTAGCCAAGTTAATAACTGTGTGTGTAGGAGATGCTTTGTTTGGATTAATTGATCCTGGAGTTTGATAGCCATCTAGTGACTTTATGTCTGGGTCTCTGGCCATGCTTGGGAAGTTTTCATCTATAATGTCTTCAACTAGAGCTTTCATGCCTCGGGGGGTCTCTTCTCCATCAGGGATGCCTGTGATTCCCATCTTTGTACTCTTTTCTCACATCTCTCTGAGAGGCTGCTCTGCTTTTGCCTTCCTCGTCTCCTTCTCTTTAAATGACTGGGTTAGTTTGAAAGTCTTATCTTGGAGTTCTAAGATTCTTTCTTCTCTTTGGTCTGATCTGTTGTTGAGACTCTCTGCTGAGTTTTGGAACTCCCTGAATGTCTCTTTCAATTCTTTAAGCTCCCTTATATCCTTCTTAAATTATGTCCAGATCCTTCTTGACTTTCTCTTTAATTTCACTGATTTCTTTCTTTCTTTCTTTCTTTTTTTTTTTTGAGACAGAGCCTCAAGCTGTCACCCTGGGTAGAGTGCCATGGTGTCACAGCTCACAGCAACCTCCAACTCCTGAGCTCAAGAGATTCTCCTGCCTCTGCGTCCCTAGTAGCTGGGATTACAGACACGTGATACAAAACCTTGCTGTTTTTTGGTTGTAGCTGTCATTGGTGTTTGGCAGCCCTGGGCTGTATTTGAACCCACCTGCTCAGGTGTATGTGGCTGGTGGCTTAGCCACTTGAGTCATGGGCGCCGAGCCTTCACTGATTTCTTGAGACAGTTTTTGGACTTCTTTTCCCACTTTCTCTTCAATTCCATTCATCTTATTTGTCATCCATATCCTGAATTCCGTTTCTGTCATTTCAATAGTTTCTTTGTGGTTGGAATTTTTAGCCGTGGCTCTATTGTAATCCCTTGGGGCAGTTGATCTGCTCAGAATTTTCATGTTGCAAGCATTCTTTTGTTGATTTCATCCCATGTGTATTTTCTGTTTATTTCTTTAAATCTAAGCTAAAAGGTTAGGGTGTCCCTGAATTGTAGTTCAGAGATATTCTGGTTGGGTTTGATTAGCCATTGACACGAGCCAGTTAGTTCCTAGAGTGTGGAGCCTGGGCCTACTGAGCGGCACACCTCCCTGCCAGCTTTAGTGCTATTCAGAAGGCTCTAGGCTATAAGGACACCCATTCAGGTGGGCTGATGACAACACTGGCTGCCCTGGGTGGCAGTGCTGTCCACACCCCTTCTGGGACTTGCCAGGTGATGTGGCAGCTCCTTGTTCTGCCCACGACCTAGCGTGTTTTAGAGCTGCTTAGCAGCCTGATCTGGTGGGCTCACATCAGTTTCAGAGGCCCCCCTGGGGCAGAGCTTATCATGTCTCTTCCAAGACTTGCCAAAGCGAAGTGGAAGCTTGCTATTCTGCTGCCCTCTCAGCTAGTTTTGGGGATATTTGGATGCTCAAATCTGAGGGGCTGTTGTCAGTTTCAGAGGCCTGGGGTTGTACAGCTCACTACACCCTTTCCAGAATCTGCCAAAGCAAGGCGGCAGCTTGGTGATCCACTATCCCACTCGGCAGGGTTTTAGGGCTGCTTGGATACTAAAACTGGCAGAGTGATGTCAGTTTCAAAGGCCCTGGGATGTGAAGCTCACCACAACCCTTCCGGGTCCTGCCAAGTGGAGGCACAGCTTGCTGTCCCAGTGGCCTGCTCAGCAGGGTTTCAGGACTGCTGGATATTTAAACTAGCAGGCCATGTCAGTTTCAGAGGCTACAGGGACAGAAGCTCATCAGGCCCCTTCCCAGACCTGCCTGAAGCTAACTGGCAGTTTGCCCTTCCTCTGCCTGCTCAGTAAGGCCCCAGGCCCACTGGGATGTTAAATCCAGCTGGCCGTTGTTAGTCTCAGTGGCCCTGGGTCTTGAAGCATGCCACACCCCTAACGAGACCTGCTGGTAGTGAAGCTGAGCACGGTCTAGCTGCCTCTCAGCTCAGAGCCTGCTGTGCCCTGCCCTCCCCTGTTCCCTGTGTTCAGCATGCTGTATGGGGGGAAAAACTTGGTTTCAAATTACCACAAGTTCAATCCCTTCTGACTGCATTGGAGGCCTGTTGTGGTTCACCCAGGATCTCAGGCTGCTTTAGCCTCCACCGGATCCCTGCTGTGCCTGCTGACCTGTGTTATGGCTCTGCACGGATTCCAGGGGGACCAGGGAGGCCAGCAGGGGTCTGAACCCAGCTGGCTGGGGCTGGGAGAGCAGTCGGTGCTCCAGCAGGCTACTGCTCCTGCATGGACCTCGGACGTGTGGTATGTGTCCCTGTCACTTACTTCCTAGAAGTTTCTTCTTCCTTCCTTTTTTTTCTCTTTTGCTCTGAGCGTCACACTTGCCTGTCTGTGTCTGTAAAGAGATGAGCAGTTCCGAGGGAGGCAGCTGCCAGCACCTTTCCCAGTTCCCTGGGAGCAGCGATGATGGGGCTGCCTCCAGGTCACCCCGTGTCTTCTTCTCTTCCTATTTTTAACTCAGCTACTCACTAGCTGATTTGGGCAAGTCATTTAAAGTCTCTGGTGCTTGGTAGTGTAGTCTTCCTTGGAACTACTCTACTAACCTGGGATTATTTCAAAGCAAGTGGGATGTGTGCCGGTCCTTCTGAGAAACATCCCAGAATGGTCTGTGTATCAACCACTAGACAGGCTTGGACGTGCCACTTGCCCGTGCTTGTTGATGCCTGCAGTCCAGCCCTCACTTACTGTGTCTGTCTGTCCATCCCACAGCCTCGAAGGGAGAGTGAGAGGGGCATCTGTGGGGCTGAGGCCGGCCCCCTGCCAGATGATGAAAAGGACTCAAAGAGGAGCTGAGGTCTCAGTGATGGCTGGTGCTGAGAATGCCACCGATTCCCTGGGTGGAACGTGTCCTCAAGGTTGTGTCTGTGGGATTGGGCGTCTGGGGTGCAGAGCTCACCCTGGGGTGCAGGCCGAGCACTGGGACAAGGCAGGCTGGTGGGGGAAGGTGAGTCTCTGGGGTTTCTGTTTAGCTAGATGAGTTCTGGAGATGAGTGGTAGAAATGGTTGCACAATATTATGAATGTACTTACTGTCACTGGACTGCACACTCAAGATTGGTTAAGAAGATAAACTTTATGTTATGTGTATTATGCCAACATTAAAAATAAAGCTATGAGCCTGCCTTAGTTCATCTGAAGCCAAATTGAATGGTGTGTCTGGTATCTTCAGTTGCGGAATCAGCCACAAGCTCCAGGCATGTCTCTCTGGAGAGACGTGGTGCCTATTCAGGGGCCAGACTAAGCTGATGCTAGTTGTGATCTGTGGCCACCAGGAGGTCAGCCAGGTCCCCAAGTGCCACGTGGGCTCTGCACAGGACCTCTGGAGAGGGTGGGGGTAGTTGTAGTCAGAATTCATGGTGCAGATGGCAGAGGATTCCTGGAGACACTGAGTTAGCCCGGAATAGGAGAGGAAGAGCTGTCTGTGCTCCACATATGGGTGGGAGATGCCCATGCCCTGCAGATGCCCCTGAGAACATGTTGGGTGAGTGGGGCTATGTTCCCCCATGCTGGGTGTGTGTGCAGGAGAGCTCGGGGTGGGAGGGTTGGGTGAGTGGGGCAGTGTGCCCCCATGCTGGGTGTGTGTGCAGGAGACCTGGGGGTGGGAGGGTTGGGTGAGTGGGGCGGTGTCCCTCCATGCTGGGTGTGTGTGCAGGAGAGCTGGGGTGGGGGTCTGCTGGGCCTGGAGGAGCCTCGTGCTGCCTTCTCGTAGGCCTGGGCCACAGGGTCTTTGACTCACCACTGCAGTCACATTTGAGGTGCCCCCCTGGGGAAGCTGCGCCCTGATGCTGGCACCTAAGCCATTGGAGACTGTGCCAGTGAGGAGTGTGCAGAGTCAGACATGCTGCCTGCAGCGTGCTGGTTCTTGTCCCTTGAAAGTCAGAAGGACAAGAAAGGCCAAAGGCTGAGAGTGTAAGAGGCAGGCGATAGAAAAAGCTCCCTATAGGACGTCGTCCAAAGCCCAGGTGGGGATGTGTGTGCGGGGTATGGGGCTGTAGTGGGGAGGCTCGGGATTGTCACAGCCAGAGGGACAGTCCTGTGGGGGATGGAAGGCTAATGTTCAGCTTCACTAACGGATGAAGATCCTGCAATGTGATAAGAATGGAGAAACCAGAAGAATGTATTTTCCTAATTCTTTTACCTCACTTCTGTGTCCTGAGCCCCCAGGGGAGGAGCCCCACAGTGGGGGTAGGATTCTGGGGAGGTGGAGGGTGGTGGGGAGGCCAGGAGGAGTGGGTTAAGGTGTCCCTGCCCCACTGCCTGCTGGGGGCATAGGGAGAGGTGTTGCTTAGAATAGCCAGAGCAGAGGGGGCCTGGGCTCTAGAGGATAGATCCAGAGGGACCCACCCTTCTCAAGATGGGGGCAGAATATGGCAGGCTGGCCAGGAGCTAACGTATGGGCTTTACTCAGCAGGAGAGTGGGGCCCATGGCCAAGTCACAGCCCGACCTCAGGGTGCCAAGCGGGATCTGCAGGCCAGGACTGCTGGCTGGTCTGAGAGTGCAAGATGTAGGCCAGCAGTGGGGGCCATGGGTGTGGAGGTGCCACCTTTGCCCACAGGTGCAAGCCTTTGTGAGGAGTGGCACTCCTTCTCAACCCTTCCCCACCCCTTGAGTTTCTTCTAGAAGATGGAGCAACAGTGACTGAGAACCTCAGGGGGCAGCTCACAGCAGCACCCATTAAAATGGCACCATGGTCCAGCCCACCACACATGGTCCAGCCTACCACATGTGGTTCAACCCTCTCAGGAGGGTTAGCTGGCGTGACTGTGAGCGTAAACGGCTCAGGCTGTCACCTGCATGTAACCCTGGTTAGGCCCTGAAAGAACACACCCAGGGAAGGTAGATGGCCGTGTTGCCTGGTAGCCATGATGTAGGGTCCCAGCACTGTCTTCTCAGTCTAACGGTTATTTAAAGGTTCTATTACATTTTGGCTTTCTTGTTACATGAAAATAGGTGGAAAATGAAAATGTAAGCGTTCCTGCGAGAGATAAGATGTATAAGTCTTCAAAATTTTTTTTTCATTTTTTTTGAGATGGGGTTTCACTCTGTGTCCTTGCTAGAGTGCTATGGTATCATAGCTCACAGCAACCTCACACAGCAGGCTCAAGTGATCCTCCTGCCTCAGCCTCCAGAGCATCTGAGACTATAATAGTTTTTCTATTTTTAGTAGAGACGGGGGTCTCGCTTTTGCTCAGGCTGGTCTCAAACTCCTGAGCTCAAGCAATCCTCCTGCCTTGACCTCCCAGAGAGGTGGGATTATGGGTATGAGCTACCACACCTGGCCCACATGTACAGATCTTTTAATCCTAGGATAGGTGAGGCAAGGTGGGAGTGACAGGTATACACACCTGTTAGTCTCAGTGAATTCAGACTAATCTTCCACAGGTTCAGCTATGAAGAGAGCAAACAAAACTAAGATCACTGCGAGATACTGCAAATAGATGGCTTCAGGCTGTGTTGAAAAGGGAATTTGGGGTTTGGTGATAAGTTTTAGCTCTCTGAGAACAGTCCACTTGCAACCTGTGCACCCGCTGTTGGGTTTTGTGCAGGAGAGAAGCAGGCAGACCTTGGGGTCTGTTGTGTCTCCTTGTCCTTTGGCTCTTAGGGGGTCCAGGAGGGATTTCTTGGATAAGTTACATCACCTGTGCACAAACTAATAAGAGTATTCTTGAAATTGTGAAAATCTTTGTGAAAGAAGATAGGATATAGAAACATAGAAAGCAGGAAGGTCGTATTTGTTATTATTGCCATGTAACAAATTGCTCTAAAACTTAGCTTATAACAGAGTGCACATTTATTTTGTGTGGTGTGGGGCTAGAATTTGGGCATGGCTAGCTGGGGCCTCAGTTCAGGATGTCCCGTGGCCCACAAAGGAGCTGTTAACTGAAGCCATAGCATTTCAGGGCTCACCTGGGGGACTGCCACTCCCAGACTTGGTTTTTGGGTGTTGGCCAGATTTGTTTACTGCTGGCTGCTGGGCTGAGAGAATCAGGTCCTCGGTCGCTGTTGGCTGAGCCTGTCCTCAGCTCCTGTCCAGGAGGCCCCCTCTGTCAGAGCAGGTGCCAGAGATAGTCTTTTGTGATCTCATCACAGAAGTGGCACCATCACTTTTGCTGCTTTCTGTTTGTTAGAAGCACAATACCAGGGTCAGCCTGCCTTTGAGGGAACTGGATTCCACAAGGGTCTGAGCCCCAGGAGGCAGACTGCTGACCACAGAGATGAAGAGCAGTGGAGGGGAAAATGGTGGAAGACTTTGAAATGGACCAGAAAGACAACTCTTGTCTTTTGGAGGAAGTGAAGTGGTATCTGGGGCCCTTCTAGATTACCTGCCTTTTTCATTGTTTATAACTGATAAGAAAACTGGCAACAATGCAAATGATTCTTGTAGCTAGAAATGAAATTGTGTTTGCAGAAGGCACTGTCCAGTTTTGCGCTGATCTGTCAATTTGGTTCAGCATTCCTGATTGCCCGAATAGTGAGAGGTATGGGTCTTTGAAAACAGGATGGGTGACATGCGTTCATTTTATGTTGGTATGAAAATCAAAGACGTAAGGAGAAATCAGAGCTCTCTCTAGTGGCGCCTGAACCTCATCTTGGGGGCCCTGGGCCTGCTGCGTCTCCAGCTGCAGACTCTGCCGGGTGCCCCTGGAGAGCTTCTCCACCCATCTGTCCTACCTGAGGCCTCCCATGTTAGAAGAATACATTCCATCCCCACAATTGTAAAGGCAAGGAACAAACGAAACTGCTGAGTTAAAGATGAATGATTTTTTTTTTGTTGAACATGCTAATTTTTTCCATAAAAAATGTGAGCACAGGGTCACACACAGTCTCCCCATCCTGTTTCACTCTCTTTTTTATTCCATTGGCCTGATTAAATACAGCATAATCACGGATCTCAAATTTCTGAAAATTTTGAAGCACTGTCCTTTTTTTTTTAATCTTAAAATAACATATAAGAATTAATAGGTGTGCTTATGTATGACTGGGTGTCAGAACAACAAACTTAAATTACATGTTTATTCTGAGGCAAGATTGTGTGAGAAGATTTATTTCAAACCAATGGAAATATAATTGTTATTTTTCTAATTGTTTCTACAAATCAAGAATTAATTGGCCTTAAAATTTACCCTTTCAAAATTAGCTAATTACCTTCCAGTTTTCCACTCAGCAGAAATATATTTGATGGAGAGGTGGATGGGGAAGCAAACTTGAGAGAATATATTAAAAATAATAAAGATAAATTGTTGTAAGACAACGCTTACATCCGTCATGAATTTGTTACTGTATTTCATTGTTACCTAATGAAAATTAATACATTGCTAAAAATTTGGAAATTGAAGGGGAAAAAATGACCCTAACATAATTGTTACGTCTGCATCCCCTCTGGTCTTTCTCATTATGTAGAATGAGTTTTTACATAGTTGTGCTCATAGTATCTGTCTTATTTTACAGTTCTTTTTGTTAATAATGTGTTGTAAACACTGTCAGTGTTGCTGCATATTGCACCAAGCTAACATTTTACATATTTTTACTGAGATATAATTTCACCAAAAATGGGTCGTAGATCTAAGAGTTTTGACAAACGCATGCGACTGTGTAACCATCAGCACAATTATGATACAGAGCATTTCTATCCCTATAAAAAGAACTTCAGCCCATCTTTTTGCCCACCAGCATCTGCTAACCACTGATCTGTTTTCTGTTCCTATACTTTTGCCTTTTCACGAATGCTGGGTCTTTCACTTAGCGTATTACAGGGGAGATTCATCCAACTTATGTCTCTTATTATTACGAGTGGAGTCAGATGGACACAGCACATTTTTTAAATTCATTTTCCTGTTGAAGTGCGTTTGGGTTGTTTCCAAGTTTGGGCAGTTATAAATAAAATCATTATAAGCATTTGCATACAGGTTTGTGTGTGAACATTAATTTTAATTTCTCTTGCATAGATGCCTAGGAATGCAATTGCTAAATTATTTGATAAGTCTATTTGAATATGGGAAATGGTCACACTGTTTCCCAAAGAAGCGCTACCATCTTCCATGTCCTCCAGCAAAGTGTAAGATTTCCCATCCTCAGCATCACTGCCAGCTCTTACTATTGACTTTCTTTTTAATTTTAGCCTTTCCGATAGATGTGTGGGTGTGTCTCCTCATGGTTTTGTATATTTAGAGGGTAAAGTATGCTTGTTTTCTTATTATTAAGCTTGTGATTCATTGAATACTCTCCATATGAGTCTCTATGAAAGGCATGTTCTCAAATATTGCTGGCAGTTTGTGCTTGTCTTTGTATTCTTACAGTAGTATCTTTACAAGGGCAGAAGTTTTTAATCTTGATGCTGTCCAATTTATCAACTTTTCATTTATGATTATACTTTTGGGGTTGTATTTAAGCAATCCTTACCTAAACCAAGGTCACAAAAGTTTTCTCCTGTTTTTTGTTTTAGATGTTATTTTGGTTTCACATTTCCCACTTAGGCTTATGATCCATTTTGAGTTAATTTGTGCATATGCTGTGGGATTTGTATTTTGCTTCTGGATGTCCACTTGTTCCGGAGCCATTTGTTGAAAAGATTATCCTTTCTTCATTAAATTGTCTCTGTCAGAAATAAATTGGCCATGTGTCTGTTGGTCTATTTCTAACCTCTCCCTTAAGTTCCATCGATCTATGTGATTATCATGTCATTGACACCATGCTGGCTTATTTACCGTAGTTTTACATCAAGTTCTGAAATCAAATGAGGCAAGTCCTCCAACTTGGTCCTTTCTGAAGATTTTTTAGGCTTTCCTATGTCCTTTGCCTTTCCATATAAATTTTACCATGAGTTTGTCAATTTTTGTAACATTTCTGATGGTATTTTTATTGGAATTGGATTGAGTTTATAAAATGAGTTTAGGGAGGATTGATAATACTATTGAGTTAAGGCCGGATGCAGTAAACTATAGATGCCTGGGGCAGAAGCTTACTGATTCAGACAAGCCAAGAGCAAAAGCTAGGGGAGATTCTTAGGAAAATTAGGTTATTCAAAACTCATGTATGGGAATTTAGAAAGCCCAGCAGGGCAAGATTCATCCTCACAAAAGACCACAGACAACCCTAACTTTCACTTCAAGTTTAGCCCTAGTTTCAGTGGAAACCTTTTAAAGTGCTAATAGAGTGCACCTGCACAGAGCCAATTCGCAAAGACTGGGAGAAGTGTTTCCTTCTTTCCTTTCTCTGTGTTTTAAGCTCTGGGTATTGAAAGAAATATCATTCAAAACATTAACTGAATATGAGCTAAAGGAACAGAGACTTCATTGGTCACACATGAAAAAAAAATATAGTCTTTAGAAAAATAGTTTGGAAAAGTACCTAAACGAATGTACTGCTACATTCTTCAACAACAAGAACAAACTGATCCACAACCACAAAAAGTCACATAAAAGAACCAAGCCTGTCGGGGTCCTGCCCTGGAATCAGGGTCTGCTAAGACCTATGGAAACTGATGGTGACCGACTGAAAAAATAGAGTTAGAAATGATAGTAAAGGAAGAGGCATGAGACATAGAGTAGAATTAAAAGTGGGAGCTCAGGAGTCCATTACCCATTTGTGGGCTTCTGGCAATGGCCCAAAGTGTTTGCTTTACACTGATTTTATTGAAGTCTATTTGCCCAGAGGGTCAGATGAGGGAGGGGACAAAGATGCCAGTAGTTTTTCTGATTGAGCATACCCACTCCTATTATTATTGTTAACCTTAAGGGTAGCCTTCAGAAATCTGAATTCTGAGCCTTGTATTGGGAAAGCCTCCTTATACACACAGATTTCTAGGGAGGTGTTAAACTTGGCTAGTTCTCTGTGGAATAAAATGCCACCAGTGTTAATCTCCTCTTGAGGAATTGGTGGGAGGGAGGAATTTTCCTCCTAGCATACCACAGAGGATCTTCCTCTACAATAAGGGATATAAGCTCTTCTACCCATATCTTGGGGCTTGAGCTCTGCCCCAGGCAAATGCAAATCTCCATAATGGGTATCTGCTTTGCTTGTTTAATGGGCAGGAAATGCCCTAGAAGATGTATCTTTTTTTTTTTAATTAAATCATAGCTTCATACATTAATGCAATCATGTGGTATAATGTGCTGGCTTTATATGTAATTTGAAATATTTTCATCAAACTGGTTAATAGAGCCTTCACAGCATTTTCTATGCCATGTTAAGATAGTTATATTCTACACCTAGTAAATTTCACATGTACCCTTGTAAGATGCACCATAGGTGTGGTAGCACCAATTACTCTCCCTCCCTCCATCCTCTCCAGAGAATGTATCTTTTTGCTAGGACTCACCACAGTCTCTTCTATGGCCATTATTCTCCTCAGAGTGCTGACAGACCCAGCAGGGTGTTTGTAAGCTATATCACCAACAGGTTAGGATTTCAGAAAAGGCAACAAGCTTGCTAGCAATGGTTAACTTAAATATAAACTAGCTGACTTTTCTTTGTTTTGACTTGCTCAGCTTACTTTTTAGTTTTCCCTTTTTCTGGGGGTGCTTTCCTTTGCCAAGAATGGGGTTTTTTGTCCCCATTCTACCAGCATAAGACTATTAAAAAGAATAAAATAATTTGATAGAAACCATACCTGAGGCTATGTCAAGGTAGATGCTTACCTATAGAAAGTCATAGGTCTCTCACTCAGAGCCTTACATAATAGTCCTCACTGACCCTTCTCAGTATTATCTCTCTGAGTTTCCCCCAGGGTAGGTTTTTGCTGTAGTTGATATTGACCTTCTTCCTGAGTTCCAACCGAGCTTCTCAGTATCATGGAATTATCCCATTTTCAGTTCTTCTCACTCACAGCCATATTCCTCACAATCTTAACAGAGCTGGGCAGCAGAAGATGGGCAAAAAAAAAAAAAAATAATAATAACCCCCTAGACACCCCCAGTCAGATATGCCCTTCTCAGCTAACTCCAGTGTACACACATTTCTTCTTCCTTGAGACATGAATTTCACATTCTATTGTAGGTAATAGTTCTCAAACTATTTGTTACTCTAAATGTAGCAATGCACAATAAACTATGTCATCCATTGTTAAAAAAAATCTCCGAGGAAGACCAGACATTATACCCTATTAGATAAAGTCTTTAAAACAATGATCTTAAATGTGCTCAAATAGCTAAGAAAAAAAATGGGCAAATAACTAAAGGAAGCAAGGAAAATATCATGTGAACAAAACAAAAATATCAACAAAGGGGTAGAAATTATAAAAGGTATCAAACAGAAATACTCACTAGGATGAAAATGAAAAACTCACTAGAGGGGTTTCAACAGCAGATTATGGAAGGCAGAAGAAAGAATCAGCAAACATGAAGATCAGACAGTCGAAATTTTCTAGTCTGAGGAGTGGAGAGAAAAGAAAATAAAGAAATAGGAATAGATCCTAACCAACATATGGGGAAACTATGAGGTAGAACCACATACACATTATGGGAGTTACAGACAAAGAAGAGTGAGAAATAAAGAGCCAGAACAAATATTTAAAGAATTAATGGGCTCGGCATCTATAGCTCAACCGGCTAAGGCGCCAGCCACGTACACCTAAGGTGGCGGGTTCGAATCCCCAGCCCTGACCTGCCAAACAACAATGATGGCTGCAACCAAATAAAATAGCCAGGTGTTGTGGCGGGCGCCTGTGGTCCCAGCTACTTGGGAGGCGGAGGCAAGAGACTCGCTTGAGCCCAGGAGTTGGAGGTTGCTGTGAGCTATAATGCCACGGCACTCTACCCAGGGGGACAGCTTGAGGCTCTGTCT